>QDEB01027727.1:0-11610 GCA_004193795.1 Asbolus verrucosus | reverse complement strand
TAGTAACCTTCTTTTACAAAATTAAATGCCAGTGGCGCATATGAACTTTTATTGCAAAGCAATGTTAAGACTAAAATATTGAACTACATATCAGATTTAATTAATGACACGATGTAAATATTATGTATAGAGTTCAAACATTTTCAAACTTGAAATGAACCTAGAATTACATGTCGTTTCAAAAAAAATAACTTATAGTTTCCACAATTTAGTAGAGTCCAACCAATTTAAAACAAATCTACAGGCTGACATTTTGTTGAATTTGACAATAAATTAATTAAATAAACGAGCAAAAGAAATATTAATACAAACATTTAAAGCTTTAAATTAATTCATTAATCAACGACTGTTACCAACTATTGAACTATTAGTTATTAACTCTACAAACAGCCTTTTAAAATAATATTTTTTTACTTCTGTAAAAGCGGAACGTTTACACAAAATACGAAGTTTTTGCACTACATACGTTAAGGATAAAACCTCAAGAGTCGATAAGGGATTGGTTAAATCTAAAACGTGTTATTAACGTACGTTTTGTAAAAGTCTCCATTATCATTAAAACATCTTGACAATGCATTAAAAATGCCAGTTTTTACCAAATTTTCACATTTTATCGGTAGGTCTGTTACAATTACAGGTATACACAGTAATACAAAAAAAGTGTTCAAATCTACTTATTAGTTCCATGATACCTGTCACTGGTTATATAAGGTTGAACTGAAGAGTGTAGAAATAACACTTTTCATTAAAAAAGTAAAACGTCAAACCGCGTTTAAATTGTAAAATGCGTTAAAATGAAGTCAATGCATTTTTAATGCCTGCCATTTTAAGTATGGGTTTTATGTTAATGGCAATAATGTTGGCACTCAAATTCGCGTCGATGAGTCCGGTCCTGGTCGAGCAGCCGTCGATGAGTTGCACATTTTTGCACCAGCTTGCAGCATTTTCGGACATTCCATTGACACGTCACTTAGAAATATTATAAATGGTGTAATTTTTGTTTAGGTACAATAATAATCGGTCACAACTGCGAAATCCGATACTTTTTTATGTGAACGGTCCCGATTCCGATCCGCAGCCCCGATTTCGGGCCTTAATATCGAATTATCCGGCTCTCTCTGCTGTGTGAGTAAGTCGTCATGCAATTAATTAAGCTTAATTTACTATGAGCCTTTGGACATTCATTAGTGTGCACAGTTTTCCTATTTATAATGTGAGAGTGAGCCGAAGGATAGAAGATCAGCTAAATTGGCGCATAATTCATGTTTTTAATTACCTTCGGAGCGGCCGGTTTTCGGCCTTATTGTGGCCGCCGTAAAGGAAACGCCAGATTGGTCAATGACTTTTCGGATTCGTGGTGTTATTTACGTTTGTTTCTTCGGGGTAAAAATAGCCCCTAGCCGTCTGGTCAGTGTTAGTGGATTATTGAACCTTTTCGCAAATAATCAACCCGGTGCAGATATTATTTCTGTTTGATGGAAGCGTTTTTCCACGGGGCTCCATAAACACAATCGTCGAAATAAATTTGTTTATGGCTCGTCCCAGCTCGCAAATCTCTCGGCTAATAACTGGTAATAACCGTGGATAAATGCGCGACCTTTCGCTGCAAAAAACATTCAATTAAATTTATTTTCCAGGTTTTCCGATGATTTATGCGCAAGATACGGAGGCCGAACGGTGTCCTCGCCTAGCTTTTGTACAAGAAATAATCACCACTTAACGACGCTTGATTTATGTGCGCTATTGGCACTTGAGGTACACAGAAGTTGGAAAAAATCAAAAGGAAGACGCCTACAGAGACACGCTCCTCTCGCTTAATTTGACAATAACGCAATTTACGAAACTTATCACGTGTGCTTATCGAACTGCCATGCAGGTGACCTAATGGCTGGTGAAGTGCCACCTTCCTTCCCGGGACGAGCCCGCATTCCCCTATCGCATGACACGCCACTGTGCCCCGGTGAAAGGTCGCCGGTTTGTGTGTACATCTTTTTACATGCAAACCACGCTCTATGCCACTATGCGACCAACAATTTAATTCAGATCCTATCTGCAAGTGCTTGTTTTCAATTAAGTTTATTTCAGTTCGGAGAGGAAACCGCAAAAAAGGGGCCGCTCATTTACCCCGAGGCGCATGGATTTGCCTAGATGGAGTTAAAACGAAACGTCAAAAATTCGCTAGAAAAGTTCAGAGGCGGCCCTGCTGTTCTATCTCGCTTGCTATTCCGGATGATGTCGGCTTTATTGGCGAAACACACATCTTTAAGTGCGGAGCTAATTTGTGTGTATTGTGGTGTCTATGTTTGTGGGACGAAACCTACAGTTTCCCAAATGACCTTCGTCGCTTCAATTTTTTGGATTGTAAACTTTTAAATGATCAGAAATCAAGGAGATTGATAAGTTCAATTTTGTTGTTTGTTGCTAATGAAACAGATTTGTTATCACTCGTCTGGAAGCGATAAGATCGCTGTACGATCAAAACTCATTATTAATTATTTATTGTGGAACTTGTTTACGTATCTACCTACCTATAAACTAGAATATTCATGTCGTACACCAAAAATTTTAGTTTTAATTCTAATTTGAAACCAGTGTCTAACCAATATTAAGTACATGATTTTATTAATTTATTGTTATTGTTTCCTTTTCATTATATCCCCACATACCATCCTCACTTCCTCCTTACTTATAGGAAATATTCTCAGATTTGAAATTATTGTAAGTTATTAAAAGATGATTTTTTTTAGCTGAGAAACCATTATTATATTATATTGTAATAATTATATATTACATTATTACCTTTAATATTTTAAAATTACGTTTGAAACTTTAAGAAAAAATGTTTCATGATACAATAATGTTTTGTACCTTTAAAGTTTTATGATAAACATCAAGAATAAAAAGATATTTCTTAATTTATGGAAATTCAGAGAAGTTTAATATGAAACATATATAAAAAATTTAAATTAAAAGGAACATCAAAAGTTATTATAGGCTCTATCGGCAAAAGTTTGTATCTTTTGTAATTGCATGTGAAACATGGAGATTCTCTTTTTGTTCAGTTTTACTCCGTGGCATTGATTAACTGCAATAATAATAGATGACAAACAATTATATTTAACCAAGACATGTAGCCTCTTGTATTGGTACTTCATGATACAAGATGTAATTTTGTTTCAAGGTACAAGAAGGTACATTGTACCCTACATATGCTGACTGATGTTTATGTTTTGTTTTAATTTATTATAAACATTATAATAACGCTTACCGTATAGTGACACAATTATATTAAAAAATAAAGTAATAAAGAAACTGTACATTTCAAAATTTTTACTTTTACTTAAATGAAGAATTACTGACGAATGGATGCCTATTATATTATCACAACTAGAGTCAGCACATTTTTAGATTTTTAAAAGTGTTCCAGAATACAGTTTTGTGTACACTGTTATTAATTTCTTTCGTCTGCGTTTACTCAGCATCCATGAATTTCTATACCATTTTTCTATTTGTCCCATTGGCAGTTTTAAACTGGCTACATTAATTACTTTCTGGTTGTTATCATGTTTTTCAAAATTCTAAATTCTGCACATCGGACGTAAATGCTGGCACCACAACACTTACGTAAATGACCACTTTCGCTTTATTTTAATTCCATTTTTTAATTTCAACGCACAGGTCACTTTGTTATAGTTCATCCATTTTGGGAACGTAGAACTTTCCGTGATTATCATTACTGAAGGGTGTCAGCGCTAGTGGGGGGATAAATAAATAATGTATGGCACTTGGTTATTTGAGGATTTTCCTTGCTAGTATCTATATCTCAGTGGGAAAGGTGCGTCGATCATTATCACCGACAAGACTTATGTCATTTGGATAGTATATACCTGCATTCGCTACCTAAATAGACAAACTCTAAAACTTTCCCGTTTATAACAATTTCTAGGTTCACTTTTACGTTAATTCGTTGTATTTTTTGCGATTTGGCAAAGATATACATAATGAGTTTGCAGATTTTATATATTCTTATAATTACATTTTCATCTTTGTTTTACGCCTTATTTCTATCAACAATAGCTTGAATAGTCTTCAGAATATTCATTCACACTTTACTCATTCAACCCTTTCCACGGTAGAGAAAAGTAAATGGAAAAACTTCAGCCATTTAGAAAAATCTTTCGTGTTGCCGGTGGTTGGCAACAATTTTTTTAACAATTATTCTTCGTCTGAGATAAACTGAAAACGTGTTTTGTTATAATTTGCTCTATAACAATAATACGTGGAATTTCTAATTTTTCTGACTCTTAATTGTAATCTCCGCTTATTTAAAACATTTGAAGTATTTTTTATAGATTCAATTTTGAAGCTCTCGTAATTATGCTTTTTTGTGTTTCAAATGAGATGTCTATGTCATTAAATACAATCCCTATTCACGGAACCTATCGTTCTTTTTGAGCGCTGTGTGATAACAATTGAAAGGAAAACTTGAACAGATGTCATTAAAATGTAGGAAACTTAACGAGGGAAGTTTTGTATAAACATGTCCACAGGTATGTACATTAATAAAGTTTCCTTCGATTACGCAAATTGGACGATATTTTACGTAATAAAAACACTCAATAAGTTCCTACATAGTTCACTCAACAGTACGTAACAAAGTGAAATTGTTAGTGACATGTAAAATAGACACTCAGCACATAATTCAATACGTTTTCAAGTAGATTGTGAATCCGTGATTTAGTCCATAATTCACAGGGAAATATTGATCAATCTGTCTCCGCACAAATTCGATTTCTTCTAAAAACAAATACCATTTTTAATAATGAACTCCATAACACTGATATTTAGTGTCCGATTTCTCAATGGCTAAACTGAAATTTGTGTGAAAATGACACTTTGGTAAGCCATCTGCATATTTGTTAGCTCCATAGTGATTGAAAATGTGAAATTTCACCGTAATCCTATTCAGACACGTATGCCGGCGATAGTCGCAATGTAATTGAACAGATTTATTAGATCATGCACAAATGCCGATGCGCTTTCCCGCCATCCATTATCAGCTTGTGGATTTTTCGTTTTGGATGGCTCGCTACAATCATCCATTTATCTGGAGAGACGACAACTGTATCCTAGGAATCCGTCATCCTCAGGTTTCCGTTTAATTGAAATAATTCGTCATCAGGAAGAGTGCTGAATTTTCACGTGCTTTCCATTCCCATTATTTTATGGAAATAATGATGACGTGGCGTGACATTTAAGTTTCATTTCGTTACATTTTCAGTAACGAATAGTAGTCCACATATGGTTTTGGACACATGTGGAAGCCGTCAAGAACCTACACAACATTAACGAGGATTGGACTCTTGGGATCGAGCGGCGAAGTATTGTTTATAACACTTTCAGCGACGAACGTTTTAAGAGACCTTGCGTGAGGATGCTGGGAAACACGACAGAAGATGGGTCAATATTTTCTTTTGGCAATATACAGATATTATTTATACTTTTTTATCTTCAGCGGAGGATTTTTCCCGCCCCAGTGTTTATTTCATTTTGCGTACATTTACGTAAATGTTTAAAAGCATCTGGCACGTGTTCATAGCATTGTCATAAGCAGCTTTGAATGTGCCCCCCGTTCACTACCACCTGATCTGAGAGAAAGTGAACAAAACCAGAAAATTGTCTCTTCTTTTTCTCTTATTTGTTATACCAAGCAGTTTAATAGTTTTGAAAAATACCTTTTTGACGAAAATTATCGTTCATTATCAATTATCATCATGCTATTGTCGCTGAGTCATAAATCATCTGGAGATAAATTTTTGAATGTATATTTAGAACAAATAATGTTTTTTTCGGTTAACATAGATTAAGAGGCCTAAGAAACGATCCAGTCACATGATTAGATCGACACATCCTTACATCTTGCTCAGATGTAATCAGAGAGAAAGATATTACAAAATTATAAAAATCTTAAACGATTATCTTCTCAGAGACGAATTATGAAAGTATTTTAAATCATTAATTTAATGAAAAACTTGTAAAATTAATATAATTTTTCTTTTTTAACCACTTATCTCTTTCACTAAAACTCGCTGATAACTTAGCATAATGAAGATGAACCGAAGACAGACTCATTTAAAAAAATATATTCAAATAAATACAAAAATTCGTTTTTCAAAATTTGTTTCTAAAATGTTAAGTGTATTGTTTAACCAATTTTGTAATTTTCACAGTAATACTGTTTTTTGATGTCTTCTGAAAACTTTCGTTAAAGCCGGAGTGTCTCAATTCAAACTTTTTATGACATTAAGTAACCACTACATATTAGTGGTTTGATTTAAAAACTGAATTCAAAGGGAACAGAGTGATACGAAATAAACCAAATATTGAGAGGGGGTACCACTATTACCAATAGAGGTCATTGAAGTTGTTATTGTCATTTGTCCACCATATGGGAAGCGTTGAAACAATATGGTTGTATAATAGAATCTCCTGATAATCCAGATAAAATGGATCAGACGAGTTTCTAAAAATAAAATGGAATTCAATACTTTTCTAATTTTAACAACTCGATAACTTATCAGTCAGTTTTTGAAACAGAAGTTAGAAAGAATTTTTGACGATTTTATAAAATGTACTTTCAATTTTTATTTGGTTCATACAAATCATTAAATGGTGCTAGTAATAAACAATCTGTATACAAATACCTGAAGGAATCTAATAAAATTTTTAAATTAAATATACGTAAAAAAAGAAGTATTGTTGAATGACAAATGTCCATCGGAAGAGGCGTGTGTGTACTTATTTTTCTAATTTCCTAAGCCGTCATCAGGTGGGCTCCTGCACGCATCTATTACAACATTTTGACATACGGTAAACACAGTTCGAAACTTGTTAATAAGTGGTCCTGCTGGAAATGCCAATCTGGCATTTTTCGTGTATCCAAAACCGAAGGAAGTTTGCTAAAAGTTCAATTAATAAAAACGTTTCAGACTCACTCGAAAATGTTGCACGTAATAAAATAAAACCGCGACATTATACGCTTTTTCATTCATAATCGTAGCCAGCGTCTCAAGTTGAAATTGTGTGTCGGTCGTAGGTTCGTTTTATCAACTTTTCAACTGAGTGACTACAAGACGAGATTATGGAACCAGTTTACTTCAGTAAGCTACTTGAATTAATTTTCAAAGTTCCTTGTTGCATCCGGCCAACTTAATATTCAGCATTTTCATTCTTTATATGGCGAGCTTTTAATTTCATTGACTGAAATTTGTCGAAAACAAGTCGTTTCGCTGTTTTCGACGTGTCCTCGTGGGAACTTTCACAGTCTGCACGTGGGTGGATGTAATTCTGTCCACGCCGTATATCCGGTCAAAATTCCGGCACATGTAATTCGACCCCCTTGTATGCAAACACCGGACAAAGCGTAACTTAACACACTTCCATTATGGCACCTACCATCATCAAGCCCCGGATTTAATTAATACCGAACGTTCAAAGAACGTGGATGCAACCTAATAACCTTTGTGAAGAAGGTTCCTTTTTTCAAACTGGCGAAATCAAATTCAGCCTCTGACCGCTATTATCAATCCATGTGAAAATCTCTCACGCTATAAAAAACCCATGAAAAAAAGTACCTGAGTTTAATCAAAGGCCTCTACGGTCATCTTTGTCCTCGGGTCCAGATTTTTTATGCTCTCGTGGCAGGGGCGCTTTTTTAGATTGTATCGCAAGTAGCCCCGTTTTACAGTTATATAGATATCTGATACCACCCCGAGAGGTATAATGGCATTTAGATTCTTCTTTCAGATTCTTCTATAGTTTTCTCCAAGTGTATAATGACGCACTCAACAATACGTCCATTGTGATTTCGACTTAATCGCTCACAGATTTGACAGCATTTAAACGAGACAGCGTGGTCACTTGTTGATTGAGGGTTGAAATAATTATTGTCGAATGCTCAACGGTATTCCTTTCTTTAATATTTTGTATTTAAAAAAATCATTGACCCAATAAACAAGAACAAAATCAGATGATTTCGCATAATATGTGATACACTCCATGGCACAAATCTTCAAAATTATTGATCATCTGTAGCTTCGTTACCGAAGTGTGTTTTATTTGCTTCTTATTTATTTATTTATTTATTTATTTATTTATTTATTTATATATTTATTTATTTGTTTTTTCTTAAATCAGTTCTAGATCTTATTGTGCACTGTTAACCGAAAGCACATTTAATTCGTCTTTGATTGATGATTCGTAAATAACAAAAACTTTTTAAAATTTATTTTGATAAACGTGTTTTTCAAGACACATTCCATCGTCAAAAAAAAATCCAGCTGTGATGGAAAAAGATTAAAATTTTCGTGTTTAGATATAATTTTCAAACGTCGTTCTAGAATCCGCGAACGAAAATACGCCATTCATCGCTTCACTAAAGAGAAGTTGAGGTCATCTCCTGTTAGGCGAAAAGGTTAAAATTTCAGATTTTTATAGATTAATTTCAAGGTCGCGTCTTGAGATAACATGAAATTACCATAACATTGAGCCTACCGGGGCACTTACAATTTTTTTGATAAAAACTCATTTGTTTTTAAAATTTTTTAAATTGCTATTTTGCAACTGTATAATTTCGATAAGGTGAATCTAATGATCAAAACAATTTTTTTGATAATTTTAATCTCAAGATCAAGAATTTGGTGTGATGCAACGCCATTGTTAGACTAACACGGGCTATATAAATATAATTCGTTTCGTATTTAAGTGTATGTCCTCAACAGGTGTATTTATGTTTAAGGAGTGTATCTGCAACATTGTTAGAAAGTAATTTTTACTTGTACTATTCTTCGTTAGCCAATAAACGACGCGGTCATCGTAAATGGATTACTAATTTTACTACAACAGAACAGATCATTATAAAATCAGATTTATAGGCAGAGGTATTTACTCTAGACGATTGGCAGTTGTATCGAACGTATTTTGCTTAGTACACATTCTACCATTTCGTTCTTCTTTTACTGCAAAGGCATTTACAGATTTACAGATTATGCTGTAAAGATAAGATCAACGCAACCAACCCCTATTTTTATTTTTGCTTGACATTTTATCTACATTCTAATGGAGCTGGTGAAGTTAATATTACGTAAGCAGCTTAAAATTGTTATAAAATTTCACATAGTGAAAATGTAAGTAGGTACATTAATTAATTAATCGACTGATTGAACAGTGATTTAACAGTGCAATTTAAAGCAGTATTGTTAAGTCACACACATTTTTTAATTGAAAATAACAACTATTCGTTTGATAACAACTTGAAAATAGTAGGTCGAAATATTAAAGTAATTAATAACTTATTTTATATTAATTTACTTACACTGTCATTGATTTTAACAAGTTGGTTAATAATATACGCTTTACTAAATTACATTTCTTCTGGCTTATAACAGTCAATACCAATTTAATTGTACAAAATAATTTTCAAAAATTAGATAAGAATACAATGAATCATTACATTCAATTAAAACAATTAAAAAATATCCACTTCGGACGAAAATAAAAAGGTTTTACTAAACCCTGTGAAGGAGTTTTTTTAGTTTTCACTAATGACACCTACAGAACATTGGGTAGTACCAGTCCAGATCAAAAATAAAACGAATATTTTTTCAGCACAAACCACCAATTGCAAAACACATTTAAGAATTTACTGATTTCTCTTTGAATTTTTAAGACAATCTGCAAAATTTCTTGGCAATATTCTTGACAATTATTTCAAAATGTAACGTAGGGTGGACCTTTTGTAATTCGAACTTCCATAATTCGAATCTTTTTATGGCAGCAGCACTTTACTAAATTCTAATAT
Source organism: Asbolus verrucosus (assembly GCA_004193795.1). Lineage (NCBI taxonomy): Eukaryota > Metazoa > Arthropoda > Insecta > Coleoptera > Tenebrionidae > Asbolus > Asbolus verrucosus. The sequence goes on along the minus strand of QDEB01027727.1, from coordinate 1,751 downwards.
TTAATATTTTCTCTCTAAAAGTGCACCTTCACCAAAGGAACAAGGAAATTTATGGTAACAATAGAAACTCAAAGGAAAAAGAGGTTTACTAAATGTTTACTGAAGTTGTTGTTAGTTATCAAAACATTGTTCTTTATTTCATTGGTAGAATTGCACCTTAAGACATAGTCTCTAGGGTTTCTCGCTCAATGAAAAGAATTTTCGAATTTTTGAGGACTAATTTATTGTTCGCTGGTGTCACTTAATAGTTGTCTATTACTGAAAAAAATAAAAAATTCTTAATTTATGGGAAGAAACACAAAGATCTTCATCTTGACGACTGTCAATGAAATTGTTTGTTTTAAAAATGATAATTTTTAAAAATGAAAATGCTGTGAGGGGAAATATGGTAAAGCAAGAGTGGTATCAAGTTTTTAGTGGTATGAAGTGCCAAACATTTTTTGAGAAAATGGTTTTCAAAGTTAGATAACAAATGTCTGAACTAAAAAGAAAAATCTGGCTTTTCATTATTACAGTGCCAAGAAAAATAGAGTAAAAAATTATAAAACATGTTTTTCTTCTCAGCATACGGGTTTGTGTGTTATTACAGACAAAAAAAATTACAAGAAGCGATCCTGAAGGTTATACTTTTACTAGATTACATGAGCGGAATCTTTATATCACATTCAATATAAATGTTAAGAGCTCTACAAAGAGAATATATCTTTCAAAGAAACTGCATTTGGACAACATTCGATGTGGCAGGAGATGATATACTTACTCTTTGCAAGATTAACGACCAGATCTTGAAAACTGGTCGAAATGTAGTCAATTTAAACATTTGCGTAAGGCTGAACAACATCATGACATAGATGTATTTAAGAATCAAAGTGATGATATGTTAGAATTTTTCTTAAACTCAAATATTGATAGAGGATAATTCTGATAACAATGAGTCGTTATCAATTTCAACGATATATAATATCGGTACTGTAAAGGCTCTTACCACTGTAAGAGAATTTTCGATGTTTAAATGAAATCGAAACATTTTACGACAGTTAAAAAATAATTTCAACAGTTGATTAGAAATTATACTTCAAATTAAAAAAAAATCAACATACACAATTTTTAGGTAGCTATCCTGCTTTTTTTCACAATAAAATATGTTTATAAAAGCATTCATTTTAAGTATTATACAGTGTGGAAACTACTTATGGAATAAATTCAATAATTTCAAAACGAATGATATTTGCATAAAACGCTAAAACAAGTAAAGTTTTATTTAAAATTCCGCTGTTTTTAAATTACTATACCTCTATGTGACGTCATCCTCTTTTGAGCTGTGACGTCATATACCTCTTTCTTATAGAATGCTTAGTTTTTTAATTATTTTCAAGATAGCACCTTTAAAGACCTTTTTAATGAACCTATACCTGATACCCCTATTTTCAACAGTTCTTGAGATTTTTATATTTACAATTACAAAAACATCAAAAGTTTTGATTGTTTCTTGTCCAAACATTGAAGGAAATCCAAAGTCTACGCTTCACAAAATGGCATTAGCCATACAACTGTACATTTTAAGAGAACAGTGACTAAGCTGAAATCTATCGTAAAAAAGGTACTAAAGAGAAAAGCGCTTCAAAAAGGAAAGGTTTTATAATAACATTGATAACACCTGACAATGAGAATTAGACGATCAGTAGTCGAATTTTGGTTTGAACAAGAAACAATCAGCAGCTTTTGACAATTTTGTAATTGTGTACACCATT
>QDEB01027593.1:0-11711 GCA_004193795.1 Asbolus verrucosus | reverse complement strand
TCTTCGAGGATGATAAATTTCTTTAGTATTAACACAGCGGCATGGCCTATTGGGTTTTGTAACTGGTGTCAAAACCCTTTGTCCTGGGTTCAAATCTGAGTGTCAGTTCATCGTTTTTTTTTAAATCGCTATCATCTTTCAGAGGAGATGTAAAGCCGTTGGTCCCGGCCACTGCATACGTAGTGGTCGTTAGGTCATGCTAGATGCGCTTGCGTGAACTAATAAAATTCTAGCACCTGGCCGTAAACCAGAGGGGTATACGATTATTATTATTATTATTTTTAACACAATTCACAATATATGTATGTTGCTATTAAAATGATAATTTTTTAAATTTTTTTTCCACTAAAAAATTAATTTTGTAACGCAGCTAAAGCTTAAACCTTTTTTTAAAATTCTTTCGTAATAAATAAATTTTATGAATATACTTAATGGTTTTTAGAATTATTATATAGTTTTTTAGATTAATAAACAGTGAATATTTCTATTTTTTTCAAAATTCAATTACAGACTTGCCTATATAATTCGGATTATCAATTCACATGAAAATACGTGCAAAATAATGCGAGTGCAGATTCTGCACCGATATGAAATAAGTTAAATCAATTTCAAAAATCCACACAAATCAAAGATCCACCGAGTTTAAAGATCCACACGCTCCAACTTCCAACTTCCAAGCTTTTTAACTGTACACTTATAACTTTCTTCAAATGACGTGCTTGCTTTTCTTTCACGTTTTCAGTAAATATGTTGATTCCCTTTACAACTCCATAATTTTATTCCAAGTTGTTGAAATCTAACGGTTTGTGCAAAATTCACTGTTTAAACCTCAGAAACTGATTCAATCTAACAAAACCTAATACCTATGAACTGCATAGTTAATATAGCGAGAAGCTCACGTACATTTCTCCAAATTTTTTAATGCGAACCTGAAGCCTGACTGCGACAAACCAAGAAGGAATTGTTTAAAGTAGAAGTCACGAAAATGGAATAAAAAATAAAAGANNTTCCATTCCGCAAAAGAATACTTATGTAATAATAACGATAATAATCTTCACACATAAAACCGTAAACGTCGGAAATACGCTGCATGATTCAGTCGTTGAGTAAAAAAGAGATAAACTTCGCGCCGTAAGGGCGACCTAGAACTTCTGTCAAGTTCTAAACGACCCCAAGGGTGCTTTAAAAGAAGCAAAGAGTCGGGCAATAATTATCTGCTGAAGCCCTAAGACAGATACGTGTAGGTAAACACGAAACCGTAGAACGTGCCGCTTGTAACGCCATTATAACTATGAGATATTTGCGTGACGCTTCCTGCGCTCTGGAGGGATGTAATGGGTGATATCAGCGTTTTAGCAACTAAAGCTATCTCGGTGAAGTGTAAACCCGGAGCTAACAGTTTGCGAGTGTTTAACAGTGAAGCCGATAAGATCGCGTTCACACAGTCAAATGGCCCATTGTCCCATCAGGTTTTAGATGATTACTGCTTTTGCTACACCAATGGCGACGTAAGTTTTTCAACTTCCAAAATTTGCGATAACATAGAATCCAGCCGCATGAAAAGTTCTTTATTAAACATAATAAACCTGGTTTTTATGAAGCGTGTATTTCTATCAGGTATCGCAATCAGATTGTGAAAACTTAGTTACGCCATTTGTACATTTCGAATATGTAATTATTCCTGTAGTCATTTAACAACTAACGGTTGAATTTAATTTAACACCAAAATGCGACCGCACTCTTTGTGCTCTATTGAATGCAAATCGCGAATCGAGCGCTTTCAGTGTACGAAAATACCCTTTATTCGAATGTCTTTGATCCAGCTGCACTTTAATTATCACAACAGTTCGAAGTTGTACAAATTGTGGGATTTGTTCCGACAACTACATTTTACTCTGAATAGAGGAAAATCTTCTATTAAAGGACTAACGTCGTTCGGCGTGTGTGACTGTTTGGGTTGATAGTTTGTAGACCATTCGTAAAGTAATGTGTTTAAAACGAAAACTCAATTTTTGTTTATAAAGGCGGTACTTTTATTTGTTTGGGGATGGTGCGTCTCTTTTATTATTAGGAGAAACTGGATGCCATGACTTAACGAAGAATTGTGTTGGAAAATCCAGTATCAGCTTTTGCTGCCAAACTGGAAATAGATCCGCATTATGTGTTAGACACCGTAATATAGAAAAAATTGTGTCAAGAAACTTGTAAGTAAAATATCTTGGCACGAAGAGATATGGCAACCCATGCACGTAGAAGATGATGAAGGATATTTCAAAAAGAGTTCATTTTCTTCACTGAACTACTCCTGCTTTTATTAGTAACCCTTTTATCGATTTGTAATTTAATTTGTATTAATTTGTAATATAAAAGTTAAAGGAAGCGGAAATATCCAGTTTCCCAACAAGGTAAATAAACGTTTTGTTAATCGCTAAATTTGGTAAGAAGGTTAAGATGGCAGTCTCAGTCATAAATTTTTTGTTTAGTTTGCTCAGGTAATGCTCGGTTATAAAAACTAAAGATTCTGTTACACTTTATCACGCAGCTATCATTTATATTGGTTATTTCTGTTTTTCTGTTCCTTAATTAGGTAATATATAGGTAATATGTAAAGTCATAGACCTGTTACCATTTACGCAGGTAAACACAACTAATTCAGTGACATAAAAATAAATTAGAATATTTCTCTCTACTTAGTTAGTTTTATCTGGGTATACTATGGAAAATAAATGCAAATTTTCCAAATCCACTTCTAGGGCCCCGTTGTATCTATTGTCCAATTACAGCATTAACTGTGTCCCTATTCTCTCTAAATAACTGCATGGAACGAGGATTAAAAACATATTATTTTCGCCCTTTTTCAAGTTTGAAATTCATTTTTATTATTAAATTTTATGTTATCAAGCTAAGATATTTTTCATTTTTATCGAAATTTTACGATCTGGTGACAGTAAGGGTTTCTACAAAAAATTCCGAAGAGCAATACGTGTGGAATTTTTCATTAAAATTTCATCCCTTTCATGTTTCAGGTGTTATAATTAAAAACCAGATATGGATCGTGGCCAGTTAAAAAAAATAAATTAAAACAAAAATACAAATTAATTAATCATCAAAGTTTGCTGCTCACGATCGATATTCGGTCAATTGAAATGTTATTAGCTTAAATGTTAAAGCATAACCATATATATAGGTACAACATTTATACTGACACTAAGTAAAAAAGTGTACTTATCTAGAGGTAAAATAGAATTGATTTTAGGATAATATGAAATAGTAGTGCTGTTATTGTTCAAAAATAATTGTATTCCAACGGGTTTTCTGTACTTCCTAATAAAGATTACAAAATTCTAATACATATACACGATTAGAGACGAAGAATATCTAAACAGAAAGAGAAGCAAAAAAAAGAAAAAACTCATCGTGATGTTAATAAATATTTTCTATTTTATTTCTACCGAAATAAAGTGTATATTTTTAAATATATTATGGGAGCTGCATTGTTTACACCATGAAATAATCTCGATTAAGTCCTGTTGCAACTATAGACGTTCACTACACGATGCCTAGAATTTCAGTATAGACTGAAAGTTTGCAGTTCAAGGAAGTTGCTATGTCAGACGTATAGTAGAGAGCGAAATTAAAAGGACGGCTGTTAATTTCTTGGTTTCTAAAAATGATTTTTTTTAACAGTTGTACAATGGATATTTACACTTATTTTACTCAGTAAAAATTGAGAGCTGTCCTTTAATTTCGTTCCCAGCCGCACAAATAGATAATGAGGAAAGAGCCCTATCCTTGCGGTTCATCGCTGCTCATTAAATACTTATCCAGAGAGACAGTCATCAATGTTAACATTGAAAATTCGATTCGATAAGAAGGAAAACATCTAACGTCAGAAAATCCATGAGCAGCACTACAATTTTCAAGTTCATAACTATATATTTTAGACAGTAGGTATTAAAGCTTTACCTTTAAGAATACCAAATTTATGTAAGTCCAGTCATTTAATGAACACAAATTAGTTACAATTGATCTTTCTGGGAAAAGGGTTATAAAGAAGTAAATGTATATTTTACCTCGTTTTCCCAAAATATTAACCCAAACCAACCTGTTGTAACAAATTAATTGGCTTGCAAGGAGTTAATTATGCTCCTTTCTCACGGATGTAAGTCGCAATTAAATTGCCATTACCGTTATAAAATTTGAAAAACTTTAATATAGTGTAAAATAGTGTAAAAATATTCAGTTTACGTATCTGCTTCCATTTACTTATTAAAAAATTTAGGAAATATGTACATGTATTCAGAATTTTTATCACAAGATTCTGCAGCTTTCACTTCGCACATAATTCAGAATTACATTTTTTTGCAAATTGAAGCATTAAACAGATCAAAAGTGAAAAAGTGAAAAAGAAACCCTAAAAACGACTACAATGTTAAATTTATTAATTCTGATTACCAGTTATAAAGTAGATAATATATTAAAAAAGTTATCAGTTAAAGCACTTGACAAAAAAGTCCGTTTGAATGAAGAAAGTCAATTCTTCCAATCATCGGTTAATTAGATCATTGACTAATTCATCTTCATTACGTTGAACATTGGTCACAGTAAACATGCAGTTATGCCACTCTTGCATGTAAATATTATTTACAATATAGTCTTAAAATATTTTTCTATTTATTAAAAACCTGCACTTCCGTATGAGACCCTAAATGATTCCTGAGTATGGAGGTTTCGTGTTGCAATACTAAACTTGGAAGTTTGTCTTTACTACGTAGTAAAACGTCATTAGCATTTCACAGATTACTCCAAAAGATACGCAATGGAACATGTCTCTATGGTGGTGACAGTTTGCATTGGTAATTGTAATTTCTTCTTTTTTACTGGTTAACTCAAAAACTGTAAATAATTATTATAGAGACAAAATATATAAGGTGTAGCTGTTAAAGCAGCAGTTTGCATTCTTATAGTGCCATGTTTCACTGCATTTTTAGTTTTAAAAACTTGACAAATTTCACCGTAAAGTCCCTGTGGATAAAAATGTTCAATAAAACAGTAACGCTTCATAATTTTTGGACTGATTTTCTACGTTTTTTTTACAAAAGTGTCTTATCAGTCACGTGTTGAGTGTCATAAAAGGATGAGTATCACATTAAACAACTTACTCTTTTATAATCTCAAAATTATTAGCTTTATTAATTGTAAACGAGAATTATATTTTTCTTATAAATATGAAGTATTTTTTGAGCATTCTTTAGAGCAATTCTGCAATAGCTGCACTCGCTTAAATATCGTTAGCTATTAATTTGTAATTATGCTAATTTATTTCCATTTACATGTACATATGTAATGCACACAAATACATGAAAATATAAAAGTTGAAAAGTTATTTTTTACTTGGCAAGGAGTGCATAAATGCATATTAGTAAATACAATCGCTTTGTCGTAGAGTCATTAAAAAAACACATTTTCATTTATTTATAATAATTAAACAGAAGACTCAACAACTAACAACTTCCTCATGATTTTACTGCCTAACCCTTATAATAATAAGAGTTCGTGTGGTAATATGAACAAATAATTCACCAAAAATGTGAAAACCCTCAAACTTGTACTTTTTACATAAATTTGAAATAACTGGCATTTCACGCCGTTCATTTGCATTTTTTGACTGTCATATATTTAAAAAATGGCATTCGACTGGTCGGCTCATTTGAGCGTATAAATAAACGAGGCTTTAAACATGCAATTATTTTTCGAATAAATAATGCGGCGAACGCGTTAAAAATTCATTTTTGAGACTGTTAAACTAATTTATGAGAAATTCTTTCTAGTTTTTCAGGACTGAACGTAAATAGAAAATATAAAAATTTAATTTTCCAACGTGTTATAAGACCCCAGAAAATAGCTAATATGTATCTTCTCTGCTGAAGTCTGGAATGCCGAATCTGACGCGTTATAATTTTGTCTTCACGTTAGATTTCCAGGTTATATTTATAATATCTCGAATTGAAAGCTAGCGGAAATGAAAATCATTGACTTCACATCAGTTTAACCTTCAGAAATCATCACACCGCTTTATCTAATTGTGTTGCTCTGGTTTTCTTTACAAATTCCGTAATAATAGTCCTTTCTTCACATACCTACTCCTATTGAATTTAGATCTTTTTTAACTTGATTGGAAGACACCTGAACCTTTAACTTCACAGAAGGGGAACATATAACTTTGTTATTAAAAGTTCTCTTCTCTGTTATTAAAACTTTCCGAGTTTATAAGGTTTCATGCTAAAAATACATCCTTTTTTAAAATAATTAGAAATTTAATATATAAATTAGCTAAATAATATTTAATTAGCCATAAATATTATTCAGTTTTTAGGTTTTAATAAAGAAAAAAATAATTGCCAGAACTCCATATTACATTAGAGTATAAATAAAATGTACTTTATAGTTAACAGAAATTGATAATAAAAGTAATGGATTCTAAAACCAAACAAATTTTGTGTGTACCTTTCATTTGTAGGGTACCCTTATAATTACAGATTACATTCCATTTTCTTTTGCTTTAATGACACTTGTAAAGTGTACTTTATTTCACATCAGATCCATTAACTTGAAAAAGAAGTTTCAGAAAATAATTCAGAAAAGGGTAAAATGAAGAGTATATGTTGATTATTTCGAAATTAAATTCTTCAACATTATTCTAAGTATTTACACGTTAAAAAAAACAAGCTATTAAAACAGAAATAAAATTTGATATCTGTTGAAATCTTATCAAAACCCCCATTGGACATGTAAAATGCGAATTTTCTTCGAATAATACGTCATAAAGTTTGGTTACAAAAACAATATTCAAATACGCTGTTGTTTGCCAATATGTGACTTTTTTTTAAGTCTCTAACTAACTATCCTATTTCATCATATAACAATAATCATCGTGCTTTGTACATTTTATCATTTAGAGCTTGCTCATTATTTACAATACCCATTTAAAATGTATACAATTTGTAAGTATGTATTTTTTGCAGAATCCTAAAATTAATTTATTTAAACCACAAGATGACAAAATGCCAGAAAATAAATTACTGAAGCTATAATGAACGTGGATTTGTATCTTTTTTTTTTAGTGAAATGAGTCAAGATTGAACTTACCTAACTGCTTTAATGCTACTTTGTCAGGAAACATTCTTGCACTGTTAGGTTTCTCACGTTACAGAGAGGGTGGTAACCGAGTCTGTTAGAGTGGGGTTGTTGAGTACCCACAAAATACGCTTTTAAAAGTTATAAAATAACTGTAATATTTATTATGCTATAATAATAACGCGGTTCATATTTTTCTTTTTTAGGAAAGTGGTAAATCTTAGTGTTGGTAATTTTTCCTCTGATGGTTCCTCGTAATAACACCTAATTGGGGACATTTTTGTAACTTTCACATCGACATCTTTTCAATAAAACACTGGCATTTTTGTAATAACATTTCTCAATTATGTATCTTGTTGCCCTAAATAGTAATTTAAATGGGCGTAATTTTTAGGTGCACTATGTTTTTTAATAAAATTATTCCTCAAATTTTTGCCTGAAATTGCAGTGCACATCCTTATATTTCAAACGGCAGGAGTGTTGTTACGACATTAGTTTTTACAGTTTTGTAGTTATAATTTAAAAGATTAGAAAAACGAATCAAAATTTCAACAGTCACTGCAGCTCGTCTGTTGAAAACAGTTGACTAATGTATGAAACTCATTATTTTATGTAGAGTTCAAAGTTTTTGTTTAAAAATTCCATTTTCTTGTAACATGCCACGTCATTGTTCGTTGAGGTGAACTAGGAAATACCGCAATTTCAACTTTGCAGTTAATTCTCCATTTCAGCCTTTCAGGTTCACCCATATCGATCTTATGGTCCACTAACCTATATCACCACCCGCGTTCTACAAACAATAAATCGGCCATTGCCTCGTCAGGAATTCAGTAAATGTCAAGATTGTAATAGACTTCTACCCCGGCACAATTTGTTCTAGGAATTGTTTTCTCTTCTTTAATAATGGATCGGAGGAAGTTGAAAATATTAATAAATCAACCGTTAATATCTCTTTGTCGATTGCTTTTGAAACTTTGCTTTAACTCATTTCATTCTTGCTTATATAGTTCAAAGCTCTCATTCTTTTATAATTGAAAATTAAATAACACTAAATAAGAAACTATCGACTGATCTTTAATTAATAAGTAATAATAATATAATAACTATCTAACAAAAATTAACATTCATTACCACAAAACAAAGGTAGACGTATAGGAACCTGGTCCACTTTCCTCTTTTTTTTTATTCATGAATTCATTCAAGTGACATTTGGTGCCGATTTCAAAGTCCGTAAAAGTATATGCCAAGCAAGTAATTTGCATCGCTACAAGTTTTGATGGAAATGGTACCAACTTTTGAATTGTATATAAGATGTCTAAGATATTTTTATATTTTCGCAATGTATGTATTAAATATTGAATCCGATTATATCATTCTACATTTTTGTCGATATTTGAAATTGTTTTTTTGGAAAAACCGATGAAAATTTTGTACTATGACCACTCCAAATTCTTTCATTTGGTGTCATCACTACGAATTTCTTTAACTTTTAATTAGAAGCTATTTTACATTCTGCAAAACTCGATCACTCTGTGTAATGGCGTAGGCATCTTTAAAATTAACAGACAAAAAAATAAACTAAAGTATTTAGGAAAACTTTTTGACAAGGCAATTTATTCCTTAATTTCTTTCGTAATTAAAATCGAATAATTCCATAACTACTAGTCGTAGACCTACATAACCCTACGTCATTGTCATCAACGCTCAAAATGGAGGCTGAAAATATGTTCCATTTAAGATAATGTATGGGTTTGAAATAGTACCCTCAAACGAAACAACCTGTACATTTCAAAGTAGTTTTAGATTGAGACTGATTTTAGATAGAGTGAAAACTGTTTTTCGATATCTTTAATAGTAATGCCGTACCCTTTGCAGATCGTTGGGACATCTGTACGTTGAAAATAACCGGCTGTTAACACCAGTCCAGAGCATCTTGAAGTTGGATTGTAAAGAAATTTACCAGACATTTACTCATAACTGTAAACGGAAATACGAATTTTAGGCAGAATTTTCATTTTATTTCACGTTTCCACTTTATCTTATAATGTGCAGTCCTAAACAACGGACATCTATTCTGCCTTGTTATGGGTAAAAGTCCTATTTGCTTTTTTAGTCAGTATTAAAATTTTTGCATTTATCATACAATGCAAATACGACCCATTTCCTTAACATCATGTGGTTATCTGAAGTTTATGTTATGTTATCAAACTGTTCTGTAAATGGCAATTTTAAATGCCAATCATGATCTTATTTTCCAATTATTTTTGTTCAGTTTTCTCAAAACTTACATATGTGCAAATACAACCTGTACTCTGTTTTGAACTAAATCGTGACGATGCCATGAACTGTTTACTCTGTTAGAAAATAGGCATTCAGATTCAAAGTCCTTTCTTGCTTATATTAGGTGACGAAAGTGGAGTTGTTAAAGCATAAAATTTCGAGTGGCGTTTAGTGAAAGTGCAATCCACTTCGTGACACTCCTAATCAATATCGGAGTGTTGTTTTAGTAGGCTGTGCTTAACAACGAGAAGACTTTATTCCAGAAAACCCGTCAACTTTTCATTAGATATACAGTATAACTGTGAAAATTAAGACAGAAAGGTCTGCTGTACCTTTTCAAATATTGCTTTTTATTTTTGTTAGAAAAGCAGTGTTCGACAAGGAGATAACACAACGTCGTGTTTTGTTGATCTTAAAAGAAAAACATATTTTTCAGCTTTCCTGAAAAGAGAATTTGCGAAAAACTACTATAAACCTCTCGGGCTATAACAAAATGAAATCAATAGCTTTAATGTTTATCTAAAAAAATGTATCTGTATGTATGAATCAATTGTGCACTTTTAATTATGCCCAAAGTTTTTACAAAAAAAAGTTGATGAAATTTTAGTAACAGATCATCTAAAATTTAAACACAATATTTGATATGGTTGTCGTTGGCCTAAATAATGGTGTGAGACATCTTATCGGCTGTAAAATCATATTTTATAAAATGTTTTTTAACTAATATTTAAAAAATGAATACGGGCTGCTGAACAGTTCCTAGAACTGAAGGAAGAGCTCTGAAAATCCTGTCGAATCTTTGTTGCAATTGTCTTTTTCAATTATGACAAACCTAACACCTGAGGACACCGTTACTAATATTTTTGATGATGTTATTCAGCCAACTACTCTATGTTCTAATATTTAAATTAATGTGAGTATTGTTATTTGACATGTAATATTAAGAAACGTAGACGTAGACATTTCTAAAAATGAAATACTCGTTGTTAAATTCCTAACATATTCCAACGATGTTTGTATATATTTTACAGTTTTTTCCTTTTCTTCTAATTGAATTGATTTATGTTTCTAAGGGTATGAGCATGTTAACAAAGAAATGAAATTGTTCTAAAAATTCTTTTGTTAATACAGTATGTAATTAACATCTGATACATTTTTAACTGGTTAATGTTATGATTCAATAAAATCTTTATATTCTAGTAAAGGAAGATATTTTTAAATTGAAGGAGAAAAATGTAACAAAACTTTCGTACTCAGGTCTGTACATAAGACTGATGTTTAAATTGTAAAATAAAGCTTGGGTATTGTGTTTGCAGCTTTTTAGAATCTATATATCTCTATAGATCTGTATTTCAATGATTTCTCCGTTACTTGATTCGCGTGTACAATTTTCTTCCCGTTTATTAAGGCTTCGCTTTATGAAGCGAAAATATTTCCACGTGGAGAGGTAATTCGAATCCGGTCAATTAAGTGAAAAATTATCTATTCTTTGACCTTAATTTCTTATAATCATCTTCTCTTAATATCGAATTTTTTTGGTATGTCCACCAACAAAATTTGCTAGAGAAAATTTTAAAAGTTGTCATTTAAATTATGACTCAGATCCTCATTGTTAAGAACTAATAAATACATTAGTAAATTTTGTGGAGAAAATTTACCAATGAATTGACGATGCCAATTTTTCGTAATAATCATGAAAATAAGAAACATTTTGAATGGAGAATAAGTAGTTTTTTGAAAAAACAAAAATGTAAAGGGTTGGTTAAAATCGCATTTATTTTTATGATCCTATTATTAACACTGAATATTCGTGACAAAACTTCACTGACATGATTTGAATTAATAAAATTGCATCATTTTTCAAATTCCCATAAATTGTAATATTACAGCAATGACACCCCATGCTACAGTATTATAGCTATGTCGATAGGCCTTGTGAACATATTTCTCTTTGTTTTCGTGAAGTTGTCATTTATAAAAAATACATGCAACGAATGACAAAAATTATCGATAATTATTCTTCTCATTTTGGCAAGTTATTATCACAGAAACTGAAAACACAATGACTACGAAACACTGTATTATCGCTATGATATTGTTCTGATTGGTTAAAATTTGCAAAATGGCGTAATTTTATTGGTTCATATTATGTAGTTTGAAACTGTTATTCGTAATATTATGAGTGACGTGAACATTATCGATAATTTTCTCTTTCTTTCCACAATTTATTATCACAAAAACTGAAAACATAACGAATGCATAGCACAACATCACTGCTCGCAAGTGAAATCCGA
>QDEB01027575.1:0-14348 GCA_004193795.1 Asbolus verrucosus | reverse complement strand
TAGATATGAATCTAGATACGGATATTTTTATTTTGTTAATTTTGTTAACCTAGATTTCGTATATACATATATGTAGCACATGTTAGTAACATGAAAGTACTGCATAGTCGTTACTTAGATTTCTGTAGTTAAATGTTTTAAGAATTGGATAAAAATATTCCAATTAGTAGCATTGTTGAGTATTTCCCCTAGCATAATATCACATTGTCAAACAAAGAACGCTACACGATAAAAGTTCGACTAAAGTAATGAAATAGCAAGGCTGACTATAACTTTGAGAAACTAGTTTATTCATAAAATAATTGGTAATTCTTGCTTTCATTATATTTTAAGGAAAAGTTTTAAACAGTAACACACTTGAACGGTCCCAAATAAATATGCTAAACACTGCACAAATAAATGCACAAATAACTTTACATATTCTGAGATACTTCCTAATTTTTCGCAAATGTGTTGGGATAATTTTCGGATCATTTGTGATTATTAAATCTAAAAAATTGGTAATTGTGTCGGTCAGATCTTCTTATAAGCAAAATATTTACCCCCCGGCGGGGTGCATTGTTCATGTCATTTTACCCCACTGGGACGAGACAAGGAATGCATATCTGAAAGCCGCTTTTGGATACCTCAAACTATTTACGAGAAAATTCAACTTTCGATGAGGTGAGACCAATCGCAATTTTTTTTTCATATCACATTATTTGGGTTTGTCTAACTGAAATGTAAAATTTGACGACCTTAACTTGAATTATGTTATTTCTGATAGTGGGGGTTGCATCTCCTAGCGGTATGCAGTGTTCATATTATTTTACCCCTTTGCAATGGAACAAGGAAAGCCTATCTGAAAACTGCATTTCGATGTTTTCAACAATTTACAAGAGAATTCTATTTTTCCCTTAGAAGTTTGAGAGCTAATAACGCATGCACGAAACAGTGAATTTAAATTTTTCTTCTTCTGGGATACACTCCAGACAACCTTTGGAGCTACATTGCCCATTAACGAACTTGAACTGTAGATTTTAATAAAGAATCCGCTCACAAAATTTCATCCCGATTGGGCAAAGCGTTCTCAAGTTATCGATGGGATATTCTAAACGAGAGAATGAGCAAGCGAGCGATCGAGTGAGATATAATCAAGCACTATAGCACTCCTCGTTAATTCTGGTGGGATAAAATAACCAAAAGATTAAGTACGTAATTTTATTTATGTGTTTCTTAATGTAGACGTCTGTTCGTTAAAAATTTTGAGTATTTTTGAAGTTTAAAATTTGAAATTTTTCACATATTTCTTACTTATGATTCCGTTATGATCGTTTTCTGTTTCTGTATTTCTATAACTCCATCTCTGTTCCCATTTTTCTTATGAAAAGAAAGAGAGTGGGGAGCTGTAAAACTGTAAAATTTTTCCAACGGAAATAATTCTAAAGAAAATACCAATGGGAAACAATGTAATAAAAAATCGTTGGATAGGCAGTATACATATTTTGTTTGAAATTTGCCACTAACAAAATAATTGCATGGATTATAAGATATCCCACGTATTTCATGAAATATTTTATTGATTTTGTAGGGTTACGACTTCTGTACGCTCCAGTTCTCTGTAACTGATATTCCCTCACGTTATACGGATTAATTTACCTATGCTTTTTAGTCCCTGCAGTTATCCAATAAATGTCATAAAATTAAAGCGTATTTCATTTTGCGACACCCCTCACCATCCCCTATCACAAAATGGAATGTACAGATCTGATTCTAATGTGCTTCACGTTTAACAAGATTAATGGCAATCTTATACCTATGGGGATGATTAATGAGCTTCGAAAACGAAAAAAAGAATCTCGGTGATTGCTCAATATTGTTTTCAGTCGGTTCCGGAGCTACGAGAAGCACAGCGATGGTTCACGGCGTGGGCGGAGGCAATGGCACACGATCTCCAACTCCCAAGAGCAATTCAAATTTAACAGGACTTCCAGTTAAGGTAAATAATTGTTTGGAGCGCAAACATAACATTATCCTGTTATCCAGTTACCTGTAAAGACCACCAGATTTAATAACTCTTGTAGAACGGATTTTACGCCAGATCGCACTTCACCAAACCAAAAACTAATTAAAAGAGGTTTTAATTTTAATTTGCATAATTTACAGGTCTCTAATTAGATCCGAATATTTGTCCATTCTACCCTTTGCATTAATAATGACTTTACATACGTGTTTATTCCAATTTGTAACAATTACCGTTGGTGCGACTGAACTTTAAGAGCAAAAATGCGTCGAATTAAAACAAATTTCTCCGGCAGTTGGATAACGAATATAACTTATGCTTGGTCATGGGAATTGGGGAAAGCAGAGGAATTTGGCTGTAATATTCCCTCCACGCTGGTTTTACGATTTCGTGTAATTAGTATAAATGGTGTGATTTTTTTGTTTTTATTGTTCCCTGTCAAACTTGATAATTTTTATTACTGTAGATGAAAAATTGTGTTTCATTTTGTTTAACGACATTTTTGTGAGCTTCGTTATTCAAGGGTAATAAAATAATTTCCATTGTATGTGTCCTTCCCTCTTTATTTTTCGTTTTCACCGTAATTTACTGGGCAAAGTTTAACGATCTCAATCTGTGTCCTCAGCAGACTCCTTTTACTTTCATTCCATCAGAACATAACCGTTAAAAATAGAACCAAAAATATTTTCATTGTTTGTATCTGCAGGCAACATCTGTTCTCTTTCGGAATAGATGTACAGTAAAAATAGTTAAAAATCTTTCCTCGCTGCTTTTTCAGTCGGAAATTTCCTTGTCTGTTGTTTATTCACGAATTAAGAGAGATAAAGCGAACTCAGTGAATGAACACTACTTGAGATGAAGATTCTTTTTTGTCGTTAAACGTTCCATCTACTCTGGCATTAAAATTAAATTACTCCATTTCATCCATGTGACCGTCGTCTTCTTTCTTGCCAAAAAATTTCCCTTCCTATTTTCTACCAGACTCGATCTAATGATTTTTTTTCTCGCCCGTTATAATAGATTCTACTTTCTTTTTTAATTGGCCTCTTCTACCGTTATTCACTCACTTTTCTTGATAAACCCTTTTCTCATTTAGTTTGCCGTTTATTAAATTAAATAAGACCCTCAAACTAGAATTTCATTATTTTTCCCTCTAAATATGACAAGGATTTTTAAAAAATGAAAGTATGATTGGTAATGGTCTCTTTCCTGTTGAAATTCTCGTTTAACTTCAGCGTTAAAGCTACTGACAGATTTTCTGCTTCTCCGAACTATTTACTGAAATTTCGCCCAAGTGGAAACTTATCTATACTGTGTCAACATTGTAAAGAATTGTTTCATTTGATGCTTAGAAATCCATGATTCGAGTTCTGTTTCATTTATAAAATAAAACAAAGACGACTTTTCAGGTTTTCTGTTTAATTATGAAAGGAAAACAGCTTTTATAGGAACTGAACTAATCAATATCTACTACTGATGAGCTCGAACCCCCCTTTATTGTAGAAGGATTTTTGGAAATTCAAGTATTTTAAAACATAAAGTAAAAGTTGAAAAAATGTCAATTTTCATTTAGTTAAAAATTGTTTTTAATTACTAAATAAATATAACAGTGGTAATTTATTATTATCTTTAGAGTAAGGCTGACTGACGCTATAACAAAAGGGCATCTTACTATGGCCGTTAACAATTTTAAGTTATCCGTAGCATACAAACGTAAATTTAGACAAAATAGTTGCAATAATTAGTTAACTAAGTTCATTACTTCGTGAAAATAGTACTTGACAGAAAGATATTCTTTTATAATTCGATAATTAGCCAAGACATATTGTAAAATGTCAGTGATTCTTAGTGGAAATAGTAAATATGTCAAAACGTATGTCAACGATGGCTCTTGCCAGTTTATACAAATAAATAGGTTTTAGCACCTATCACTAATTGATGATACACTTGTGGCGCTTGCCACTTGTAAATGTAANNAATGAAAAAGTCATCTATGCAGAATTATGATTTCCATTTGTAAGTCGGCAACCAAGTTCTTTAAGAGCTGCTGTTATTTTTAAGAGAACTGCGGTGACTTTCTTCGGCTCAAGGCCGATACGTTCATGAGCGAAACAGCAATCTACTTAAAGCTTTTGTCGATGATTAAATTTTCAATTTGTTGCCAGGGTCGCCTCCCTAACAGACCGCCGAGCGTCGGCCACATATCCTTCCTGAGCGAGCCACGCAACGGCCGAAACTACCGATCAAGTTTTCACAGTGAGCCATGCACGAAATCCAGGATGTGTCCAGAAGAATTGTGCTTGGATACCTCCTGCCACAGTGCAGATTATTACGGTTCGGCGGTTTTATAGGAGCAGGAGATGTCACCCAAGTGTGACATTAAAATGGGCGTTAATGGGACAGTGGCGCTGTACAATTTTGAGTCGGCGAGGTCGAGGAATATTTAGTGTTTAGACGATGGACTTAAGCCACAGAGATGGACTCGGGAGTACATGTGTTAGATTGCGAACGGCTGCTCTATTATACAGGGTTTCGAAAAGTAAAATGTACATATTATATAAAAAGAGCTTTTATTTTTATATTTGTTGGTGGATTCGAGAGATGGTTGCCAAATTTAACTCTCTGAGCAATCGTAGGTCTAAAAAGAAAATAATCAAATTTCTATTACTGGTGCTTCGAGTATATATCGATTAGAGTTAATGAATTTCCAAAGGTTGAGAAAGCTGCTCATAGGGTCAATTCGTGTTTAGTGAAAAATTCCAGCAACATTGGCCCTTTTTCAGCATGGAACGGGCCTAAAATTATTATTAAATTATTACAACTTAATCAACGATTTCAGTCTAGGTTAGACCCTAAATATTTGATGGGAATTGTAAATATTTCATAAATGTTTTTTATCAAATAATATTATCTGTGATTCATTTTCACCATACAATATTTGTAATTTATTATTATAAATAAAAATGTTTGTAAAATGGTTTATTTGAACTGCTGTGAATAAATTTATCAGATGTTTTAATTATTGTTATTTTTCGTCCTTTCAGAAGACTGACGTTTGTATGATCTCCAACCAATTTCTACTTTCATAGTTTCGAACTGCGAGATGAATATGTTTCCTCCGTGGTTGTGCGTTTCACTTTTGTTTAATTCTGTTCTAAATTCTTGTTCTAATTTTCTGAAATATCGTCTGTCTTGAAAAATAAATTTTCATCGATTAGCCCTATTTGAATAGTATCTTCTTTACTTATTGTTTGTATGGTTGGTTGCATATATTGTAAACAACTTTCGTTTTGCCATTACATTTACCAGTAACAAGTTCCAATAAAAACACTAGAAAAGAGATTCCAAGGCCGGCGAGAAGGACTTGAATAGTTATCCAGAACTCCTCGATGGAAACACTAGCGTCACTTGAATAATTATTCTTATCGAATCGAAAATGAACATCAATACCCAATTTGCGCCAAGTTGTCGTTTTCCAGTAATCGTTCAGGCCTGATTCAACAATTCTCCGCACCAAAACATCGAATCTCATTAAAAATGGCGACCCGTAACCGACAATATAACAGCTAAGTGTGGGTAAGATCTTTTCTTTCATAATACGATAAAATTGCAGACCATTAGGGTAATTCTCCTTTTGAATCTGCGCATAATTAGCCAGATGGTCTTTACAAATAAAAACGACGTTTCTACATTTCCGCATCTCATCTAAATAATGCTCCTCTTTTATTATGGTCATCCTGTTGAATATTTTCTTTTTCATGGGTTGAATCAGCGAGGCGTTTAGCAATTCCTGAAACCGATCGATCGTCAGAATTTCGTAATTGGTTTCGGCTAGATCCTTCACTGTGTCAATATCATGGTAATTTTCGGGTGCTGTGAAAACACTTGTTAATTTGCACGTAAAAAGAGTATTTAGAAAAAAGCAAAACAGCAAATATAAAATTAAAACCGATCGGAAATTGAAAACGCGCAGCTCTTTAATCGGTTTGTTTATTAAGAGGAGGAGGATCATCATGGAGAGCCCCACCAGATCCGGTCGGTGACCTTCCATCAGCATACATGCTAAAACGTAAAAAAAGAAGAGCAAAGAGGTCGCCAGGGACAAAAGCCAAACGATTTCGGGCAGGAGCGACATGAATCCGATGGTTTTCTTTCTCCCGATTTTCGGTATTAAGCAAGCAAGATCGTCTCTGTCGTGCGGGTAGGTTTTCTCAATCAAATTCTTGAAATTAAATTTGACGTAGCGTGTGTTAAAGCCGACATCTACGACTCTTTCGGCCACATCATCATATTGATTGAGTATAGGAGCGAGATCTGTTTTCCTGGGCAGCATGTAGACGTAAGTGGCATTAATATGTTGGGCGATGGTACGTGACACGAAGCCGTCCCTTCCTTGGTACGTGCCATCTTCAAAAACCTCGACCACGCTGGGGAACATAGATATTTTTAATTGATAGCCGTACAAGTCTTGAAATTTATCAGGAAATAAATCACCGGGATTAGATAACGGAAGTGAATAGTCTCCGCTGAAGGGATTATAAGTGTAGGAAGCAATCCCCCCTTGTATGAAAGCAAAAACAACATTAATTATGTAATGTTTAAAACAAAAATCAAAAATTCGTCTCAAGAGTAATCGGTCGCCGTAGATCTCGTTAACAAAAACAACGACTCTGTCTCGGTCTCTCCAGAAATAAATCTTCCTCATTAAAAGCAGCTCGAAGTAGAAATCGTGTAAATTATTAATCACCATGAAATATAGTTTGCTCTCTTCAAAAGTCACTTTGATATCGTACTGGTCGTGATATTTACCATTGAACTTCTTCACTTCCGATAAATAAATGTTGTACAAAGGCAAATCCAGGCTGTAGAAACTGGCTGAAAGCTCTTCGAACACACTCTGATTATTGTAGACTAATACCAGGGATCTCTGGTGATTCGTTGCGGTTATTTCTTTTATGTATTCCAAGATGGTTTCGTATTGGCTCTTGCTTTCGGCTACATTCATGGCGGAAATAATCAGACGAAAAATAAGAAACATTCGGTTCCGTGCCATTTTTCGATCTGAAACTAAAGGAAGGTGACTGTAATGATGTTTATTTTGTAATATTTTCTGATGTCTTCCATTATGAGCACTTTTGCTTATTTGTATTTACCAAGGAGAGAGATAGAAATAGTATCTCATTACAAGAGACTAGTTTTACGAAAAAATTAAAATGAAAGAAAGCAAATTCATCATTAAAAAACTCAGACATTGCAGGTAGCTTTACTCAAAAACAAACTGCAGAAAATATTGGAAAATAAGGTTATGAACACTGGAATAGAGAAACGATGAATACGATATTTATGATGAAAGAATTGCAGAAGTAGGTTTTGATAAATATAAGCAAACAAGGAATGTTTACATGTGTTACTTACATTAAAAATTGCATCTAAAATCATTATTTTGAAAAAAAATGATTAATAATCGGATGTTTATTGAAAAAATTAATGTCACTATTGTTTTTACTGGGATATGAAAAATCACTTTATTCAGATCAATTTGATTTTGTAAAATGTACTTTGCAAATAAGTAATGTTATTGATTAAAAAACACAAAAAAAATCTCATTAATCCTGAAACAACGCTGAGGCAAGTTTATTAAGTCGAGATCAAAAAATAATTAATTAAGAAGTAACGAAAAATATTCTTTATAAAAAATGTACACTTACAAAGAGGCATTTTATTAATTCAACAAACAAGATCAGATTCAATCCCGGGGTCTCACATAATAACCAAGACAGTGATACTTTTATAAATATTTAATTGATTCTGATCTGAAATTTTAATCATGTTTATTAATCGCTTGTATATTTTTTATTAAAGTAAACACTCATTATTGTTTCACTTTGTTGACAGTGGCATGCTCAATCAACAATCGACCAACAAATTTTTTAAAACCCTCGTCCAACCTCAAATATTGCCAGAATTGAGGATTCTATAAACACCCACGGTTTGTTTTTTGTAATAATGAAATCGCTTAAATTCCACGCTCGAATCAAAGGTTTTCATTAAACAAGTTGTTTTTTTTTTAGGTATGGGAGGCAAAAACTCTTCAATATGTGTCTGCCAACGTGGCTTTTCGCACACTTTTAATATTGAATTAAACTAGAGGCATGACTAAAAAATTACTTTTTTCAAGTTGCGCTCTACTTTCATAAATAAATGTTAGGATTAATTAGTTTAATGTGTTTTTATATTCTCCTAATGGACTCAGTGTATTACTCTGTGGCGAAAAAATTGTAAAAAACAAAAAATATAGGAATTAAACAAACTGGAAACAGCTTTTTCATTAAATGTCAAAACATTTTTTTCCAGGAACTGTAATTGTATAATGAAAAAAATTATTATAATGTCGAGAGCAATACATATTTTTCAAGTAATTCGTTAATGATCCTGATACACGCAATGAGTAATTACGTGAAATGATCGATCGAAAATAGTTCAAGAAATCATGCGTTCTACGTGACCAAACTACATATCTAAGCAGTCCTTCATTTTTACTATTCATACATTGTGCACTAATACGAATTAAGTAATTTTGTTGATATCGTAAACCAGCAAAATAGTAACCAGTAAATAGTAAGTAAGATACTTAAAAAATTAGAAAAAGAAATTTTAATTAACAAAATTCAAGAAGTGAGCCACTGCATATTTAGTTAATTATTCCAGGTCATTATAAATGTTTGTGGTTAAAGGCGGCTGTAAATTGTATAGAAAATATTATTGCTCTATATAAATAATTGTTAAATTTTATTAAACAAATTTAATTATAGGGAAAACTGTTTTTGANNTGTTACTAACGCAAGATTAAACTAGATCCAATTGCTTCCCTACTTACTATTTTACAATGTTATAAACAACCTGTCTTTTAAGTATTTTGTTCATAATTCAAATAATATTTTTTTACAAAACCTCCAATCCTATTTAATAACAGATCGTGTTCTTTTATGACAAGAACAACCCGAGTCATTATGTTTATATAGCGGCAACAAAACCATTTGCATTTGTTTTTAAAGCTGCTTTTGATTACAAACATTTATAATCACCCTTATGTACATATGTAAAAAATTAAAGTCAATAAACATATAATCATTACTGTAGTTATAGCCGAATTATTACTAAAAAATAACAAAGAAGAAAATCTTGGATATACAGAAAATTAATGTCTCTGAGACTATTTTCATGTACATCGATTTGAAAGAAATAAAAGATGAACGGAAAGGAAGGAAGAAGAAAAGAAAAATTGAAAACACATATTCTCAGCATAAGCGGAAAATTAATTTGGTTTTTAAGACAAAAAACGTTTATAAAGACAAAGTATTGAGAAATATTTTTCAAAAAAATATGCAAAAATGAAAATTTTTTTAAATGGGGAATTGAATAAATAAATCACTTAAAATTAAATAAACAATATGTTACAATTCACAGTTATATGTAGGGTCACAAGCAACAATTTTTATAGAAAACAGAAAACCTGTTTAAGATTGATAAATTCTGAATTAAAAAATATATTATTCAGAATGGTACACCTAATGTACAATATGATTTACAAATATGTAAACAGGTAAATATTAAATCTTCTAGTTCAGTTGCGGATCATGTAGTTGAAAAAGTTTGTTTTCAATCCTCAACCGACAGAACACGTGACATGAAGACATGAAGCAATCAAGATAATCAAACATACTGAGTTGAAAACAAAACTTAAGACTACAAACTGGCGAGATACTTTCGATCGAGACAGCGAAGTAAATTAATTTTTATAATAAATTTCCAAATTACTTAGACTCCAGCAATTTAGAGGGTGTTATGAAAGAAAAAACAATTACTGTTAGGAAACCAAAGAAAAATTGGATAATTCAAAAAATTATTCTTAAGGCAAAAGAATTAAAAGATCCTTTTCGGTTCCATAAGGCAATAAATAATCCGGGAATTAAATAAAGTACACCATTACCGATTTTTTTTCGCTTAAAGAGACTTTTATGGAGGCACACTAAACAGACTTGGCAATAAAACGAAACGAATGTTAGAAATGGTCTGAATGGTCAAAATAGAATTCAGCACAACTTCATTCAGTTCAGCAATCTTATTTTTTAAAATAAGACGATAATAATTACGTGATATCTGAAAGTTAAAATTTATTTCTGCTCGAATGTTTAATTTACATTAGCCACCCACAAAAGCGTTGTGGTTAATGAATAAGATGTGCAGGAAATTAGCGGTGTCGTCTTTAAAATGTCAAAAGAGCTGTGGGCTAGGCAATTTTCCCCCTTGTAAATTATTATCTAACTAATTTCTAGGTCTCATTCATTATTGAACGAATTTATTACAATTTCAAATAGATTCGAAAGAAATTATGTTACGTTATGCTAATATGGTCTAATATGTCACTTGACCTTGAATTTTGAATATGTAAAACAATAAAGAATACAATCAGTATTTTATAAATAATTTATGTGACACAACAGTAATACGCACAGAAGTAAAAATTAGGAATGAAGAGGGTGTTACGAAGAAATGAAAAACGTATAACATAAAGAACGAACTGATGAATCAAAGATCACTGAAAGAGATTAGCATTAATAAGGTGCATGAACTACGAATAAGAGAAAAAAAGTAGTAATTACGAGCATGGGAACATCCAATTGGTATTCTTTATTTGTTGTAATAGTGGATTTTTTTTATTTATTTAGAACTGCAGAAACTGAACCAAAGAACAAGAAACATTGTCTTTAAAATAATTGTCTCTAGCAGTCAGAGCGTGTATGCACATAAAATTTAGTTATACAGTGAAATTTTTTTCATCGTTGTTATATTTTCTTCTCGTTAAAAGAAGAAACCTTTTCTATTTTCAGGTGATGTTGTTTGAAACGCTTCTTTCATAGTTTGTCGATTTCTTTTGTGCTAAATTAATCGTGTAGTACCCAACCAAAACTTACCTATATTTATAACGTGTGGTATTGCTCATCTTACACAAAAAATAACAATAAAAAGAGTCACATCGAGTACCTATTTAGTTAAGCAAAAGGCAGTTACCGAATTACTTAATAATTTTTGACATTCGTTGATGGTTTGTTTATTTTAGATCCACTATAATTACATGAGTAATGTATTGGATATCAAATCGAATATAATCAATCATAGTAATGGGATACATTCATTTGTACGATACTTTTATATGTCTGTGGATATTTAATTTTAACTTTCAGTTTCATAAGTCTCGTCATTACCGATGAACTTTCATCAGTTAATTAATTTAACTAAACGAAGAAAAGATATCGGAAATGACTGCCATCTCTCTGCCAGTTATTTTTGCTGTGACACTTCTAGAAACAAAATGAAAAAGTAGAAAAAGATCAAATGCCTTTTATCGGAGTTTTAAAATTAAAACTGCTGACTTTTCGTTAATAAAAGATTCCGCGTAAGATATCCGATGTTTGTTTTCAATTCGGATCAGTTTGTTGGTTTTGATTTAATATTTCATCGCAAAAACGAATTTTTTAATATTAATATAATACGGTTAGATACAATGGAATTTAAATAATAGTTCAAAGTTTCGCTCCAGAAAAATACGGTAGATGTGCAACTGATTGTAACAGTGTAATCCTATCGAAAATAAATCCGCTTTTTTATTTGTCCGTCTGGAACAACGATTAAGTGAATTATACATAAAGGCCAAAACAGAATGTAAAATTATTCGTTTAAACTTTTAGGAACTGAGTCTGTTTTGAGGCAGCTCGAAACAATCTGTATTCATTTCAAAATACTTGACGTCAGAATTAATAGTTTGAACACTCGCAGCAACAGAACCGATATTTTAAATAAAGCATTTTCCACAAACCCACATTCCAAACATATCATCACCATTTGGAAGCTTTGCGAATTCCATTGTCTTTCCACTCACCATAAAGTGGAAGAAATTAAATTTGATTATGGCACATCAAACAACTATTGTTCTAGTTAAATCAGTCCTGGAACTTGGAATAATAATCCCAAATTTACAACGAAAATTCACTTTTGGATTTCAAAGTTGGATGCTATAAAATACAACAATGTGGGATAAATATGGGTAAGTGAAAAGATGCATAGATTAGATGTTTGATTATTTGTTTTTCTGAACACGCACATGAACACACAGTGAAAAAATTACAACGTAATGAAAAAAGCCCACAAATAAAATAAGGAAAGAAGCAAAGCCAACGTAAGTTACAAATATTATAAAATAAACCAAATCATGATTTTAGCAAAGAAACAAAAATGGATTCTCAACAAAAAAACAGATATAAGAAAGATTTTTATTTTCTCAAAAAAGTGCGTAAGCTGTTTCTTTCATTTTTTTTTACTATGACAAAATCACACCGGCAGCATAACCAGAATCAGTCAAAATGCACGAACTGCAATTTATCATCCGAAGATGTTTGCAACCGAAATGCCCAGAAAAACGTCTGGAATATTATATTAGAAGGATTTTTAAGCAGAAATGTCACAGAGAAAAATGAGAGAGAAATGAAAACAAACATTATTCCTTAAAAAATGACATGGAATGAATTTCCTAGCTGCAAAGCGGCATCCTTATCTCAATAATGAGCTTAAATATAATATTTATTATCCAGAGGCATACATAATAATAGCAGATCAAAGAAATATATTTTATGAAAAAAAAAACGAATTCGAGAAGCGATTTAGTAAGAGATATTTTACTGTAATGAAAGAAATTTCAACATTTTTTTTAGAAAGTGGCAAACTTCTGGATTTTTTTCATATTTGCTGATTAATTTGGCCTTAATGAAATATCTTCTGGAAAATAATGCATAATTTACTTTGCGTCAGATGCTTGAAAATTTCTCGTTTTTTCAAATGGGTGCATACTTCCACGGCTTTCCCAAGAATTTCCCCAGGTATGCAAACTTGGTATTTTACTGATAATATGCTTTAAGAGCAGCAGCTGTAAAATTCAAAGCTCGTTTTAATGTAATGATAACTCTGAAAAGACAAATGTTAAGAATTACCCAACTATAAAAAGATCTGTCTTTATTTCTCACATATTTTTACATTGCTAAATCATACAGAATGAAAAACATTTTTTCTGGGTATACGTAATTAGTTTTCCGTGTTTCTAATTAAAAAAAAAATCATTCCAAACCTAATTAACGTTGTTGAATGGATTGTGGTTTCACCAAGCCCACAAAGAAGAGAAAATTGTATGGATGTTACAGTATAACGTATGTTGCCATCTCTTATTTGAAAGACGAATTAAAGCTGTAAACAGAAAAACTTATATAGTTTACTGAAAAGAGAAAAGAGCACCAAAGAATTAAACAATTTTTTTTCCATATGTACATAAAAACAAAAATTGTTAATGTGGGCAGTCAACCTTAAAACTAATTTCTTAACTGAAGAAATGTGGGTCAAAGTTATATCTAATATTTTACAAGACGTCATTGATATTTCAAAAACGTATTATATAATACCAAACCGCATCTTTTTAATTATCAATGTTCGCTAGTTATAATCGCAGTAATTGCACAGATGCATTAATTTTATTTGTTATTCCGGAAAACTGATTACGTCAAAACTGTTTTACATGAATCATTATCTAATTAGTGGTCTCATGAATCATAACAATTTTTACCACCTGATAGGTACGTGAGATTAAATGCAATTTTTTTGGGAAATTGATTGCAGCTGTTGTAAACATTGGATGACGTGTTGAATTCCTGTTGACACGATTTGTCTCTGCTTCGTTCCACTTACTTTAAAATTGATCAAATCGTAACGATCCGAACATTGGTTTTTATTTATGTCATCAAGTTTTGTAGCTTTACCTTTCTGGAACTAACGCATCATCTTGAATACACAATTCATGGTCTTTTCTTCTTGTCTTACTTTTGTCATAAATAGATTTTACTGTTTCTAAACATATCTCCTCGCATCATATTGTCGCTGAAAGCGACTGTTTTCACATCACACATTTTTGAACCAAATTTTTAGCTTTAATGTAAATATCTGATCCGTATCTAGCATAAAACCTACATAAATCCTCGATTTCAATTAACCGCTCAAAAATTTTTCTTGTAAAAATTTTTCACAAGGTTCTTTAATCTTTACATTTCTACTATCGCTTTAAGAAACACAATTTTCTCCATCTTCTAAATATTCAGTGCAAAAACACATTTTACATTTCGCTACTCTGAAATTTAAGCATTTCGCGATTTATTTTGTTTACTCTTTTTGTTCCTCAAGCTATCTCGGTTTTCTTTCCTTTAAAGATAGGTCTTTACTTACAGATGACATGTAAAATCAAAAATTA
>QDEB01027532.1:0-11658 GCA_004193795.1 Asbolus verrucosus | reverse complement strand
AAAATACGTATTAATCACCGAATAAGAGTTTGAAGTCACTAATATCACTATATAAAAATTTATCAAACTTGATTAATAAATAAAGAACTTAAGGGGGGGGGGGCTTTTCGGCGGGATACTCGGTATGTATAATTAGAAATTTCTCAGTTATGTTTGGTATTTTCGAATACAGTGTTTCATTTTACGTAATTGTTATATTATTCTGTTCCAAAATGATTTTTATATAGGTTTTTTTAATATCACAATAAAATGTTATCAAAATTG
Organism: Asbolus verrucosus; assembly: GCA_004193795.1. Lineage (NCBI taxonomy): Eukaryota > Metazoa > Arthropoda > Insecta > Coleoptera > Tenebrionidae > Asbolus > Asbolus verrucosus. Next base: position 11,394 of record QDEB01027532.1, on the reverse strand, counting down.
ATTAATAAAGAAGTTGGAGGGGGGGCGGGCGTATATATTATAAAACTTTCATTGTATACGTTTCGCTACCCTTGAAAATTTTCAACTTACAACCACCACGGTTATGGTAATTAACTTCTCAAAATGCGTATTTTATTGATTTGTTTAAAAGCTGCTTGTCACTTACTTTTATTTTATTGTACATTATTATACAATAAAGTAGTTTTATGTTTAATTGTTAAGTGCCTGTAAAACGCTAACAGTCCATTTTCGATAATTGTATTATTACAAACTGGCACTTAAAAATCTCATGAATAAGAGACCAAACATTGTCGTTACCAACATTATAGGCTTTTCCCACATTTTTCCACATTGCCGTGCTTTTTGTTCTTTATATGTGTTGCTCTCATGTCTGTATGTATTCTCTCGTCTTAAAGTGTTTTAATCTCAGCGGATCTTTGCCGTCCGTTTCCTGTTTATTAAATGAAATTCTTATTACTATTCTTTTTTCATTTTGTTTTAATTTGCATTTGATGTGACGAAGAGGGGAACAATTGTCGATTTCAGTAATGTTGTTTTCAGAATCAGCTGTCTTCATTAAAAGAAAAAAATCAACAGTTGCTGCACCAGATACAAGCTGAAGAAAGTCAAAAATTGAACACGATCAATTTCCTCCGACAATTCCCCCAAAACAACCGCCTGAAATCGCAGTCCTTCACAAACATCGATAGTTTGGACGGTAGAAGAGAGCCGCCTCCGCCGCCCCCACGCAAGGATTTCGGCGTAAATTGTGGGGTGCTGACTCGAAACGTCGGTGTGGGTCATCAAAACCCCAACACGAAAAGTGTGTCGACAGCAACTTTCGAAGATTTCGGTGTGGATAAATGGTTCGACGAAAAGATCAGACTTATGAACGAGCAAAATTCGGCGATCAATCAGCAAAACGTGTCAAAATCGACGCAGACCCAAATCAGAGAAAATCGAGCCATCGCCAGTCAAACCATCGACAGACCCGTCGCCAAAATCGAATCGTTCGCTCAGACTGTCGACAATAAAAAGTATTATTCCAACGCAAGTGTCTCGGTTTCGCCAAAGTGTTCGGACTTCTGTGTTCAAAAAAGTGTCGAAGTCTACAACATTGGCACCTCTGACGATACCATAAGCGACATCATCTGTGAGAAATGTAACGTTTTTAAGTGTAGTATAGGTACAGGGCCTGACAGCAGCGAAGATGCGCACACAAGTCCCGTCTCTTTGGCCACGTTGATGGGGCCCAGAAGTAAATCGTTCAATTTGGGCGACGACCGAATTAATTTCACGTCGAGGAATCGAACGGTGGCCTGTCAATACGAACCAACGGGAATAGCGAAGGCATCACAATACGAACCCAACGGCGTGACGAAAGCGTGCCAATGCGAAATCAAAACGAACTCGAAAGCGTGCCAATGCGAAGTTAAATTGACAAACAAGAACACGCAGTATGAAAATAATTCCATTTCAAAAGACACCGATACCAAAGATCTGATCACATCAATCAGACACGTCGCATGTGAAGCCAAAGAATGTAAAAATCCGATGAACGATGTCGCTTGCAACACCGCAGACTCCGAAAAGGGCATCTGTTCTAAATGCTCAAACAAAGACGACGGCGGGAAAAAGGATGGCTCTTTTACCACGTCGAAAATTCCGAGACCGCAGATACCGACGACACCTGGGGAAAACAGAAAATTCAGACGACAGGACACGTACACGAAAATCTACTCGGTGCCGGCCGACAAGTCGCCCACCTCTACCGCGATTGGGTAAGTATCGAGTGCATAAATTACATACTTAAGCATGCAGAGATAGCATCATTTTGTGATTGCGGTTTCTTTTGTGGTTATTTGTATTCTGGATTCGCTCCGTTTGCGGTTTTACGCGACCGCAAACCGCCCTCATCCAAGCGCAATTCCACATAATTTTGATTGTCTGAGGGGGGTAATTTCAAAGTTCGAAACAGTGCGCAATTGTAATAATTGGTGATTCCCCCACCATCTGTTACATGAACAACCTTCACCACTTTTAAAACTAATTATTAAGAGTCCCTACCATATGGGGGAGTTCAGGTCAACAATCAATTACGAGCGCATGCGCACAGGCGCAAGCACTATTGATACAACCAAAACAACATCGTCGTTACCGTAGGTTTAAACACGACTTGACCACGTAAATTCGATAATATGGTTTTGATTTATATTTAATCGAATGTTAAGTTCAAAAGAGTGCATAAATCAAAATGCCCACTGCTCTTACATGCATCAGCACATACTTTTGACGAGGTATTTAAGAATCGTTAGATCGTCGTTATGTAACTTTTAATCGTTTTCGCTTCAGACTGTCAGGGCTTGATCTGTCCCCGAAATCAGCATCAGCAGAACCCGCAAGTCCGCTGGACAAAGTCAAACAGAACCTTAAACTACCTGAAGTAACGACATCTTATGCTCAAAATGGTGTTAATGCACCACCTACTAAAGTGCAAATACAAGAATCAACACTGCCCATTCCGGAAACGGCTCTGTTCAACCCTGCGGGCGCTCAGCCACACAGGAAGAAGTAAGTTTTTCTTAATCACATTAGAACCTTCATTCCATGCGATCAAATGAAAGGTCAGATGCCAACTCCTTAACTCTCTTAATTGAATAATAATGTTCACTATCAAACGTGTCGACGAAATTTGGGGAGAGTAGCAGGGGAGTTCGAACCCTAACCGAAAAAACCGCCATACTTTAAAAACCGAAACCGTAACATATATTGTAAAAACCATAACCGTTTAACCTATGTATTTTAAAAGTCGAAATTGTAACCGTAACCGATGTATTTTAAAAACCGAAACCGTCAGCCCAAAGAAATCTACAGCTAAATCACAAACCGAAACGTTAAATGTGTTTTTCATTTGGGTTCAAACTCGCAGAGATGGCCTTACAAGACGGGTTTTTTCGAATGAGTGGAGGACATGGTTTTTATGTTCACTGTTCAACTTTCAGAGCGGTGCCAAGCAAAGAAATGCAAGGTGCGATGAAAGTTCTCAACGATTCCCTCCAGAAAAGTCAGACGAAGAATCTGAAGAACCAGAGCGCGATTAACATAATCCAGCAAGAATGGTTTAAGATATCGAGTCTCTTCACGGCTAATCCCCTAGACGTGGAAGATTACCTAGACGCGTTCGAAGATGTTTCTTCGCTTCTTCTGCAATACATCGTCAATATGAGCGACGACAGCGGCAATACGGCGATGCATTACGCCGTATCGCACGGCAACTTCGATGTTGTATCCATCCTCCTCGATTCAAAAGTTTGTGATATTAATAAACCGAATAAGGCTGGTTATACGAGTGTAATGTTAGTGTCGTTGGCGGAAGTCAGGTCTCAGACGCACGCCAATGTTGTGCGAAGGCTCTTCCAACTGGCTGATGTCAACATCAGGGCCAAGCAGGTAGTTTTTTTTTCGTTTCACAGCTCTATACAGGCTACATATGTTGAAATAATGAATACAACCGAGAATTTACGCTAATTTGTCTATCAGCATAAAATGACGTAGGAACTGATTACTTAACAAGGTCACGGATAATCACAGTTCTCATAATTTTGAAGTTGAGTGTCATCTTGCTTAATTTACCAAATATTTTCAAATACTTTCATTATTCTGAGGCAAAAATAGTTCATTCATTTGAAGTTCGACCAGTTAAGAAATTAAAAATAAATGTTTATTTGTTAAACCAAAATCAAGTCAATTTACATAATAATTTCGCTCACAATTTTACGTTAACCCATAGATAGACGACACCTAGTCATGACCTCACATATATACAGGGAGACAAATCAGCTAAAATTGCCAATAATTAATTGAAAGTACCATAAACCCTCCCTTAATTACATGTTTAATATTATTAGTATTATAACATGCGATCAAAAATAAAATACCATTTGATACGACAATGTTTTTGTCTGAGCTGACAAAGTCAGCTTAAACCGTGACATGTACTGTAATTTTAGGTTGACAGGTGAAACTGACATATTGTCAAAAAACATTGTCGCATCAAGTGGTAACACTGGAGGTATTTTGTTTTTGATCACAAGTTATAAATTGAGTTAATTTTGGTAAGAGAGACAGTGTTATCGAGTTTGTCACGATGGCAAATTGCATCTTGTCGTTTTGTAGCATGGTCAGACCGCTTTAATGTTGGCTGTGAGCCATGGCCGCTTGGACATGGTGAAGATGTTGCTAGAGGCTGGTGCCGACATTAACATTCAAGACGAAGACGGCAGCACTGCTCTCATGTGTGCGGCTGAGCACGGCCACATCGACATAGTCAAGCATTTTTTAAGCCAACCAGACTGTGATTCCAGCATTACTGATGTTGTAAGTATTCATTTCGTCAAGTCGTCTTCATTATTATTATTATTATTTTTTTGTTACAGGATGGCAGCACTGCACTGAAAATTGCCATGGAAGCGGGTCATAGACATATCGGTGTATTGTTATACGCCCATCAGAGAAACCTCCAAGTAGTTCACGGGAAGAAAAAGTCGAAACCGTCAAGTCCTAAAACCCCATCCTCACCCTTGCCCTTGAGAAGCAGTCATCGTGCCTTAACTGATACTAAATCTACTAAGTAGTTACTAATTTGTTAATGAATGTTTTTTACTTACATAGATTTTAAACTTAAAGGTGTGTCATAATTAGTTTTATCATCTTATTCAAATTCTCATAGGTAGCTGAAATTAACCGTTTCTTGTAGTTTTGTAGGGACCAAATTATCGGATTTTACTAATTCAGAATTTCAACATTCCAACGCTACTTACATTTTAAAAAATTTTTGATTTTGTATTATATTTGTATATTTGTAATTAATAGACTTACAATAAAAACGTAACTGAACTGACTTGAACTTTGTAGTCATCCCCAAATAAACTATGACGTCTTTAAAAATTCAAATAAAAATCTTTCAATTTCAAATAAAAAACTATATTCGTTAGAAATTTCTTACGATTAATTAACGTACTTTCATCCAAGCTAGAACAATCTCTCAAACATAAAAATGAACATTAAATTAGTGACTGACAAACTAGAAACTAAGTTTTTAGAAAATTCACTCAATGGTAGCACCAAGAAGAGGCAAATCTTCCCTCTCCTTCCTCCGTTTACACTTTGGACAAGGTTTAGAAGAATTAAGGCATCCTTTATGATACACTGCGTTACAAACATCACACTGAAATAACACAATCAATGAAAATAACCGAAAACAAATCCGACTTACGCGATAAATATGTTCGACATCAAATGGGAATAGCGCTTTCGGTTTGTTGCAAACTTCACAAACGAAACCTTTCTGACTGCAAAGCCAACACCCCACCACGTGTTCTTTGCCGAAATTGACCACAGACTGCAGATGTTGCGCCAAGACGCCGCTGGAGATATCGTTCAAATCCTTGAAACAAACAATGAGAACAAGAATAAAACAAGCACACAATGATTACAGAAATCGAATACTGGTGGACGTGTTCGTACATGTACTCGCGCGGCCACATTTGCTTCTGCAATTGTTCGATGATGGGCTCTCTGCAGGTGTACAGATAGGCCCTCAAAAAATTCAGCTGGTTTCTCAAGATTTGCAGTTGCGCCATTTCTTCCACCACTCCGTAGATGTAGGGGTTTAGGATCTTAAAATCTATGGTGGGATGATCTTTAATTTCGTTGATGTAATTGAAAGCTTTTTGAGACACTTGATATGATTTGAAATCCCAATTGTGAATGATGCGGGCCGGAATTGGTATTTGCTCTTCGCTCATGCAGGAATCACAGAAGTAATCACTGGTGAAAGCGCACACTCTGAAATTTAAGTGAAATGTTTCACAATGTTTTGTAAACAATTTAACAAAAAGAAATATTAAAATGTGGAATTCGTTATTTTACTTTGGTTTAATTGTAACTCCTAAAGACTGTTTGCAGCCTGCGCATTCATAGTTTTGCCTGTCCAAGCCTTTTTCTCTACTGATTTTCCCAATTTGTGCTGCTAATGATGTAGATTCGTTTTTTGATAATAAAACATTAACATTTTCGTTGGGTGTTTCTGATTGTCCAATCTAAAAACATACGATTTAGTCGATTTGGAGAAGAAAAATCAAGAAAAGTGTTACGTTATTATTATTTGGAGTGACAGATTCTGCTATGTTATGATCTTCAAACTTCTGCCAAACCTCCCTCAAGTCTGGGGTTTTAATATATCCTCCACTTAACATATTATAGCTTTCAATGAGAGCGTTGAAACTACCCTCCATTGACTTGGGTTCAGCGCCTTTCTTTGTTGGTGTCACTTCTTCAACATTCTGCGCAGCCTCAACTTCTTCAGCCTGCTGGCTTTCATCAAACGACCACCCCGTCCTCCTGTCCAATGAATTCCCTAAATTATAATTTACATTTTCTGAATCTGTACTCTTCTCTTCGCCCTCTGACGGAGAAGACTTTAAATTTTCTTCGCTTTTATTGATATTGCTTTTGTTATCTTTATGTTTTGCTAAAATAATTTTCAAAGCTTCATCCTCGTTCAGCGCGACCATTTGCCTCAATCCTGAATTTTGCGACGTAATTGACATTGCCGAACTTAATGAACATGTTTCCGAATTGCTTTCTGCTATCACTTTTGTCTCTTCAACCATTTGGGCGACATCATCGCAAGGCGCTACAGGACAGGCTTTCAAAGTGGGCGCCCAAATTCCGGCTAAATACAGACTCGGCAACTGCCAAGTGTTCAACAGGCTGGAATTGCACGGCAGAGTGAAGCTTTTGAAGGCTTCCACGCCCTCGATCAGCCTTTGGGCCACGTCCAAGAGCTCCCCATCTCTGACGTAAGCTGTTGGGCGATAGAAAGTTTTTAAGGCGGCTGGATCGCGTCGCATCGTCATCAAATACGATGAAAGAAGACAGTCGTTCAAAGCCAAGCGAATCCACGCCCGACACTGGCCGACCTCCGTCGTGATCTGCGACAGGTGCATGATCTACAAAAATTAGAAGTTGGGCGCTCATTAACATGAATTGGACGTGCATTAAAGGGAATTGGGCGCGCGTTATCGGGGATTGGACGCACATAAACATGGATTGGGCGCGCATTAACGGGAATTGGGCGCGATTAATGGATTACCTGATCTATGATCTGTCGGTGGGAAATCACAAGCAAGGGCGCCCAAAAGCTGGGCTCGGGTCTCTCGTCGACATCCGCAATGGCCCTTTTGAACCTCCTACTTAACGAATCCTTCAATCCGTGTAGGAAAATCGCTTCGATGGTCATGCACAAGGTGTTTGAAGCTTCCGTCACATCTTCAGCTTTGTTAAGTCCATTTTCTTCAATACCACAGTACTGAATAGCCTTAACACTGTTCGATAATTGTGTAGTTATGGATTTTTTTATTAAACTGTCTTTGTTACTGGTTGATGATTGAACACTTTTAAATAACTTATTCATGTTTGCTGATTAAACCAAATTTGTTTAAAATGGCGGTCGTTTTTTTCACTGCGATACCCTGCCTAACAATAGTAAAAGTTCCAAATTCTGATAAATCGACCACTGTGGAAGCACGTCGTTTTAGGTCATCGTTATCCAAATTGCCCCCATCAAAAACGGCCCCGATTTTATCCCATAAACTTTTAAATTCATTAACAGTCAATGAACTCGGTTCGTTGCTTAAATTAGCACTAGTAAGAGCTAATGGATTGTTCAATCCTCTTGCCAAATTCCTAATGAAGTGATAATCAGGAATTCTAATACCAACTTTACCATGGAAACTCAAAGACTTATCGAGTCTGTTAGCACACGTTAAAACAAGAGTCACTGGGCCTGGAAGAATGGTCTCCAGTAAACCTTTGGGTAAATGTTCGACTTTGGCCCAAACTTTGACGTCGTTTACATCACCAAGACAAATAGCCACAGGTTTTTCCTCGTTTCTACACTTGATTGTGTACAGTTTATTAATCGAGGTTATGTTAGTCGCATCACAAGCTAGTCCATACACCGTGTCAGTTGGTACAGCAATGACGCAACCCGATTTCAATAAATTTACAGCCAAAGATTCAGCGTTTCGGTCCCCAATGGGGAGGTGCACTGCCATAGAAGCCCTATTTCCAAGTAAATTTCGCAACAAAGGCTTAAACAAACGCATCAGCTTGACTTATTCGCGCCAGTTATGAGAACATTCCGGATTGCAGCAGCGGTAAAAGTTCGTCATCGGTTCGTCAGCAGATCTGGTCTGAACTTGAAGGAAATAGGCTCTCGGGTAACTGCATTTTGGACACGTCTCTGCTGTCACATCGCAATGCTTCCAGGCCTCTTCTCCGCCCAGGACGTCGTCGACAGACTAAAATTGGCACATGTACTGCGAAATGATTCCATCTAGAGGTTTTTACCTTGACTTGGTAGTAAGTTCGATGCGAAATTTTGCGTTTTATGGGAAACGACACCGGGCAAATTCTGCAAGAAAAATGTATCTTCCCGCACAGTTCTTGGGCAAATAATAAATTACCACAAAATGGGCAAAACACAACCATGTCCCTATAATTCGCCCAATAATGACGAAATAAGTTGAAATCACGTTGAAATGCAAAAAATTACAACTGTCAATGTCACATTTTTACAGAACTCTACCTTACCGATTGGAGTCACCATTTTCAAAAAAATATTGGACTAAATTACAAAAAGCGCATTTAGAGGCATTTCTAAAAAGTCGTTAACGTCAAAATTAAAAGAAAAATAATGGCGGTGATATAAATTTCAAGAATTGCGACATTTAGCAATGACCGAAACTAAAGTCTCATTCATACAACTCTTCCACGATTAAGTCACATTCACAAGCACATCAGTCTCAATTTTTATTGGTTTAATAAAACAAACTAAGTTTCTGAAACTATTTGTTTTAAAAAAAAGTAAAAATATAAAGAAACAAAAATACAAAATTGGTTATGAACGTTACAAATAAACATTAAACAGATGAATCCTGATAATTGGCATTATTTTTCATTTCTTCAATCAGTTCGCTTCTATCCAGAATTCGATTCAATTCGTTATCGGTATACATTAGACCATTTGCATGGATTTTCGTTAGTTTTTCCTCGGTGCTGAGCAACTTTTCCAATTCTTGAAGTTCATTCTCATCTGGGCACTTCTTTAAGGTTTTGAATTTTCCTAAAATTAGCATCATTATAATCAAAATAGTTAATTGGCAAAAACTAAACCTTCTTTAATAACGATTTTTTCTAAACGCTTCTTCATATCACCACAACTTACAATCATTTCATCAATAGTGTTTTTAACTATCAGACTATATATCATAACAGGTCTAGTTTGGCCAATCCTGTGGCACCTATCTTGAGCTTGCAAATCAACCATTGGATTCTAAAAATGAAATATTAGATTTTGTCAGAAATGATTGCGATTATTTACCCAATCGCGATCCATGAAAATAACAGTATCAGCAGCAGTTAAATTCAGACCTAATCCTCCAGCTCTTGTGGAAAGTAAAAATATGAACACATTAGGATCAGTCATGAATTCTTGAATACCCTCATTTCTGTCATCATACTTAGTGTTACCGTCAAGCCTTCTGAAGTTATGGTTTCTAAGAATTAAAAACTCTTCTATAAGATCCATAAATATTACAAAAGTGCTAAATATTAACACCTTATGACCTTCGGCTTTCAGTTTAGGTAACAATGTGTCTAATACTAGAAGTTTTCCACTATGTTTAATGAGATCTTCATTGACGTAAAGCGTTAGTTCTTCAGACTTGGGATCAAGAGGGTACCAAATGAGGTAGGGATGATTAACAACTTTTTGTAACATCATGGTAATATTTTGCATGGTTAATCTACAAAAATAGGGGCAATCTGGGCAATCAACTGGCACATTCCCATTTTGTGGGTGAATAATGTGTTTGTTCCTTTTTAATAATTCTTGAGTTCGTACAAATAACTTATTATCACGGTTACGAGCTACTCTATAATTAATTTTTGTCATGGAACGATTTCTTCTAATTCTATTACTACTACAAGTTTTCTAAACAAAAATTTAATAAATTATAAATAAATAAAAATGAAGTAACTACCTCAGGTTCTTCAGGTTTTCTCATCAGCAGTTTATCCACATCTTGTTTCAAAATTGCTCTGTAGATATATTTCTGCAGATCAGTTAAAGGGCAATATATGATCATTTCTTTTTTTGGGATTATGTCAGTTAGAACATATTTTTTCTCTCTTCTAAGCATGAAAGGAGCGAGTACTTTATGGATTGTCGAAATTATTTTTGTCTGCGCCTCATTTTCTAATATTTTATCCTTATCCTGAATTAAGAAAAAATATTGTGAGGTGCATGCCAGTTTTTAGTGTATTTTTACCTTCACATCCTCCAGTTCTACAAGTGATGAGAATCCCTCAATGTCTTTAAACAACTCAGGCATTAAAAAATTGAACAAAGCCCAAAGCTCTTTGATGTTATTTTGGAGTGGAGTACCGGTTAATAGTACTCTATTTTCAGAATTCAGCGCTCGCAACTCTCTAAAATATCAGCGACAGATTAATAATATCACAATTAATAGCGGTATTTACTGTGACAATTTTGAATCGGGATTTTTAATTCTATGTCCTTCATCCACCACAATATAAGTCCAGCAAAACCTCTTCAAAAATTGCTCTTCAAGCTGTGGCACTTGATAGGAGCAAATGACAATGGGATTAACTGTCTTACCATCAAGAATAAATTTATTTTGAATCGCTCTAATTTGATCTCTCCTTTCATCTTGATTACCCTGTAAACGAACAACTGGAAGTTGTGGTGCAAATTTTTTAAACTCAGACTCCCAATTCCCCAAAGTTGACAAGGGAGCCACAATCAAGAAAGGACCATTAACTTTTCTCTCATACAAATGACAAAAAAGAGCGATTATTTGGATCGTTTTTCCTAAACCCATCTCATCAGCCAAAATTCCATTGATGCAATTTTCAAAAAGAACCTAAATTTTCTTATTTTACTGTTTTTCCTTATAATTACAATCAACTTACTGTTAACCAAGTCACACCTTCAATCTGGTAAGGGCGCAGGCTTCCCCTTTCAAAGTATTTCAGTTTTTTAGTGATGTCTGGATAATCTACAAAAATACTTTAGTTTGAGATGCAATCTCTTTCTGGAAATGACATGCTATTTTTTTTTCAAATAACACACTATATTTTTCTTATAATTTTAGCTGTCGAGTTGTGGTGTTTGCATAAATTAAAGGGATGTGCACTCGGTTTTACACGGTAAACTAATTTTATAGTATCGAAACGGGGTTTAATTATCGTTATTAACACAGTTATAAAAATGAAGCAGCAATGAATTATTATTATTATTATTAT
>QDEB01027470.1:0-24436 GCA_004193795.1 Asbolus verrucosus | reverse complement strand
AATATTTTAAAACTTTTTTTTTTTTTTTAAGGAGAACAGCATCGGCGCAGCAGATGAAAATCAAAGCAGGGTTTTCAAGCTGACACGTAATATGCGCCGCGTTGCTGCGTCAGTCAAAGATGACTTAAGCTCCATCATTTTGACTCGACGTATTCAGAAAGTGAATTTGGGATATCGTGATTTCAGTGATGAGATCGTCACTATTTTGGATGACTTCATGGCATCCCCCAAATTTCATTTATTACGGTTTGATGAAAGTTTTACTGAGGCAGAATTGTGTGAGATAACGCAGTAAGTTACCGTCAAAGTTTTATATTTAGTCAACATCATTTTTTAATCTTCAGGATCACCAAACGGTACTACGACTTGACCTCTATACCAGAAGCAGACTCCAAAAATGTAACAATTTCCAAAAAAATTGTTCCATTTGATATAGTAAGAGAACTGCTGAGAAATGAAGGCGAAGATGAATTTTTTGAGTTACACATTCCCAAAATTGTTAGTAATATGTGGTAAACAGATTTCGCAGCATTTGTATGAAATTTGTAAAGTCTCGGAGAGATGGGACGCATTTAAAAAAAACACTTGAAATTGTATGTCTTATTTTGTTAATAAAAAATTGGTTCGTTTAATTCTTAAGGCAATTATTTCATAAAAATGTTCATGCAACCAGCACAAGTGTTTTAAACTTCCATCCTTTAGAGTATGCTTCGCACCTTTATATGCAAAGACACACTTGTATAGTGAAACACTCTGGATTATAACAACCGTTAGGGTATGTGCACAACGGAGCTGTGATTCTAGATGATAGTTGTACTGCATTATCGCTGTTTGAAATATATCGTATATCTAAATGAAAACGTGCACAATGAAACTGAGAGTGCAGCGAACATCAAGGGTTTTATACTCGCGTATAATTTGGAGAATAGAGTTGACCATTCTTCTGCGCGCTGAACTCGTACATCGTGTAGGTATTTAACAATTTTTCCATTGTTTAACAAGTCTTGGTTTAACTTTATCTAAAATGTAATTGAAAGTAATAGATTCCATTCGCAAATACTCGTAAAAGCGATCTGAATAATTTCGTTCTTCTTTACACAGGAGACGAAATTCTCCCAATGTTGTTTTCGATTTACAATATACCACTTTGTGGCTGCAGAGTACAAGTAATCATGTTTACTACCCAACATTTTGAAATTAACCACTATATCCACAATGATGTTTAAAACTTCATTGTACACACTCATCAGCGCTCATACTCGCATCTTTCATCTATCATCTCTGCTATGATCTTGTATCACAGCTCCGTTATGCACGTACCCTTACTTTGACGTTTACAATTTGCATCCCCTACGGGTTTTTTTATTTACGTTTTAGATGTCGTCCTAATGGGCGTGGTACTCGATACACCACGCCCAATGGGTACTGCCTTAAACTTACTCCTAGCATTTATTATTATTATGAAAGTGTAAATCCGGTTGTATAGTACTTATAATTGCAAGACTATGAATTTATTGGCAAAGACACACCTGTATAGTGAAATACTCTGTATTACAACAACCATTACTCTGGCGCTTACAATTTGCGTGGCGTACAGGTTCTTTTATTTACGTTTTGGATGTCATTGTCATGGGTGTAACATTCAAAACACCACACCCAATGGGTACTACATAAAGCTTGTTACTATCATTGATTATTATTAATTATCTATAAATCCAGTTGTATAGTACTTAAATCGCCAGACTATGAATTTGCTGAAAATATTGTAACTTTTTTGTATCGTTCAGTTTTTTTTTTATTAATACTAGGGGTAGGGTAATACAGACGCAATTGTATAATACTTAAATTGTGTACTTTCAAAATACAAAAAAAAATGCAGACAAAAACAGTAATTATGGAACAACACGATTAGTTTTAAAATGGTACAGTACCTTCAATTATTGAACTATCTCTTCAGGTTTAATATATTTGCACATTAAGTGAAAAATTTCATAATGTTTAATGTCTGATGGCATTATCAAATTATTAAGAAGGTCAACAAACTTGGTTTGAACAGTTTGGTTGTCCAAACTTTTGTACAATAATTTAAAAAGCAAGGCACATTTTCTAGATAGCTCAGCAACACAGAGCTTTTGCATATCATTCTTGACCGGAAAAGAGTTGATCCTTCTAAATAAAGAATTTAATTTGCTCACAATAATTTGCAATTTGTCTTCACTACTATTACATAACATGTCACGCAATTCGACAAAATCTTTAAATAATCCTTCCTGTGTATTCCAGTTCACAAGATTTTTTGAAAATGGTTCTATTTTACTTATAAAATTTATTAAATGTTCATACTGTTCGTTCATAAAAAGCTCAGGTAAAATAAATTCAACAAGCACACTATTAGCCTGATGCCAGTCTTCCAAGTATACAAAATGTTGGAAGTATTCATAACAATAACCTGAAGCTTTCGCTTTAATTGCTTTGATTTCGTGAATCCAAGATGATGGAATCTTGAAGATATTCACCAATTCTTTTTCAGTTTGTGCAGTTTCTGTGAAAGTTGATAAATTTTTATCCAAAATCCTCATAATTAAGTTCTTTTTAACGATGTTGTCATCAAGGAATAAAAGGGTAAAAATAGACCATTTCCAGAGTCCCATATTTTCCAACTGGGTGGAGAAAATTGTATGTAAATGCTCTTGTTCCGATTTTCTGATTAATCCCACTTTTAAGGAGAGGAATAATTGCAACAAAAACCAGCTACAAAACAAAATATAAATATATAATAAAATAAAAAGTTCTACCTCACCTCAATCTATAGTCCATTAGCTTTTCTGTGTGTGTCTCAGGATGCAACAGATGGCAAAGCTGGTACGTTTTATCAGAATAAACCGCTAAAATGTGGTAAAGCAGATCATAATTTTTCGTTTTTGCTTTTGATTCACTATAAGGTGGTGTAGGGGTAGTTGCATACTCGCTTTCTTCAAAAGCTCTTTTATATAATTTAAATGCAACATCAATGGGGGCAGCAGCTGGAGCAACATACCACAAGTGAAAACCAAAGCATCTCATCCAATCCAAATCTTCACAAACATTTATAGACGCATCCACGGGAATACCTGACAGAAGCAAATACAGCTTTTTAAATTCGTCTGTAACAATGTTCTTTTCTTTCCATGCAAATCCTTCAATGTATTTGCGCATCCAATGTTTGTATCTTTCGTTAGCGCTCAGTTGACTTATCATTAGACTTAGCTGACTAAGATTACTTTTGGTTGCGAATTCACACGCTTCTGTGATTTTATGGAATGATAACAACTTGAAAATAGTCTTAAATGCTTCTGATTCTTTTACATCAATCTGTCCAGCCATGTTCCATTCATCAGACAAATCATAAGCGAATTTTTTTAACCTAAAATTACAATATAACAACTTTTTGAGTTTGAAATTAATAATTACCAATCACTAAGATGCTGTCTTCTACTACACGCCGAATTATCTCCTTTGCCCCAAAGCGCAGTACAGAGATTCCATACACTACATAAATATTTTTCTTTACCAGTAAGCGTTTTTGTTCTAACATGATCATTGAATAAGTCCGTTTGTTTTTGTAAGTAGGATAATTCTTTTTTAATATGTAAAGTTGGTATATTGTTTTTATCAAAACTAAACTCGCTTTCATCCAACGTTATTTGCAACATATCCGTTAAATTTGGCTATAACAAACGAAAACATTTAATACTACTCTAATATAGTATGTAATTTTACTAACCATCATAGCCTTATAATAGCCTTTACTTTCAACTTGAATATTGCAATGGGCATAGGCATACACCAGCTCACCCTCAGGGATTAGTTCAATGTTATAAAAATTGAACCCTTTGGCCCATCCCACTTTGAATGTTTTATTTCTAAATATGCCAAGATCAGTGTAACATCTCTGAGCACCAGAAATTTTTTGAGGAATTAGTGCCGCTGATAAAAATGAGTTAATGTAAACCTGAATTAATATTTTAACTTAAGTAGACTTACGTGTCACATCCGGTAGTTTATGAACCTTTGGAACAGAAATTACTTCGCTACGTATTTCTTGTTTTGGTTTGATGACCTGACTCTCAACTTTCTTGGTGGTTGTGATCGTTTCAAGGTTAGTAAAAAGTGACGACTTCAGTGTCTGAATCGCTGAATCTGTCCGATACATATCTTCAGTGAGCATGTATCGTTCATCTTCTGGCCAATAATCAATCAAAGTTGGATCAGTAACAAAACTGTCTGATTCTGTAAGTATCTTAACCTGTGACACTTGCTCTTTACCTCCCAGTCCAATTCTGGGCAAATCTTCAATTTCCTAAATATTATTATTATTATTATTATTATTGTAGCTACCCTACAGAATATTTCAACTACAGTGGTGGTAGAACAAAAGACGAAAAAACAGAAAAATGAAAGGAGAAAATAAAGAATAAACAAAAATAATACTTCTTTAATCATTTTTAAATTGCAACTAAATAAATCAAAATTTTCTTGATATGTTATAGTATTGACATATGGACTTAATAGAACATTTTAAAGTAACACACCCACCTCGACTTTTTTAGTTTCTAATTTCCTTTGGGCGACTTTATCACCTGTAACTTCGCATTCTTCTTCGTCGCTGTCAGTGAAAGCATACTTGGAGAAGTGCTTAACTTTAAAAACCCAAGAACCAGTTTTCGGGCGATAATCAACGAATTTACATTTGTGCTTTTGGGTCACGTGGATCAAGTTATCGACGAAATTGGTTTGTGCGATTTCATTAGGATCTGTGATGTATTTATTTGTGCCCTTTTCACGAGGATAAATTTTATCCAATGTGACTTGAGCGCGGCGGTTTAACCCTTCAGAAACTGGGGGCTTTTTGGTATCGTCCGGATATATAATAAGTTCACGATGACGGAAATGCACGATCTCATCCAGATTCATGTTCGCTATGTCAATAGAGTCGGGAAAATACACATTTCCGTAGCCTCTACGGCCAATTGTCAACCCCTGCACAACGCATTCGCCGTTTTCATCCATGTATTGGTGTAGGTCTTTCAAAGCTGGGTACATGTAATATTCTGGTTTGGTCAAAATGATTCCGGCTGGATTTTCTGAATTTTCAACTTCGCTCACTGACACATTCGACGGCAAATCCATATCGCTTTCAGTTATTGTGGTTTCTTCTTCTGCAAGAGTCACATTGTTCGTGAAAGCACCAGTCTTGATTATTTTTGTGTCATTAAGACTTGTTTTACTAGACGCTCCTAAAGGCAGAAATGTGGCCGACTCGTCGAAAGTGAAATTTGATTTATTCGATTTAGCTTCGTCACTAGTTTCTTCTGAGTATTTTGAATCGAACAGTCTCAGCCCAAAATTTCGCATTTGATTATCTATCGGTTTATCCAAATAGACGTCGCTGTCTGACATAAAACTTCTGGGGCTGATAATTGAGCTTGAATCAGCTTCGCTTGCAATATCCGTTTTCAAACATTCTTCCGCTTCGTCCAGCAACTCATTGTTATATTTATTGTAAATAGTCGACGAATTATCATTGAATTTTCTAATAACTAAACATTTATGTGAACTTTTTAATGCTTGATTGGTTTCAAAGAATTCCTTGCTGAAATTAGTTCCCTGAGAAAAAAAAAATTAAAAAATATATAATTATGTTAGTACTTTGAGATATAATAGATTACGAACAAATAAGGAGGCTCTTTCACATAACATTTTTTTTAAGACTCCTCCTGAGGGAGTCATAGTCTCTTAAAGGAAGCATATTTATTTGTAAATATTTTCAAAACGTCCTAAACCATAACAATGAAATTTGGGTATATTATTTTTCTAATACAGATACTTCTGTTGACAAATTATCATAATACCTTATTTCAGAACCATAGTTTTATAGAGTGAGTTTTGGCGGTTTTTGGTTTGGCAAAGTTTTTCTTAATTTACGTTAAATAAGTAAAAAAGCATTTGTTAAATATCGATAGAACGCACCGTTTGTAAGTTACTTGAGTTTAAACATTTATAAGTATAATTTATTATACATCAAACTCATTACGGAATAAGTGATCATAAAATAATTCAAGAGTGATGTAAAATTAAGAACATATGACCTTAAAATATTGTCAAATATTTTTTTTTTTCAATTTAAGTACAAAAATAGATACACTTTGAAATGTTTAAATTAAAAAAATTGAATTTTTTACTTGATTAGTTTAATCTTAAGAAAAGGGGTTAACAAAGGAAAAATAGAGGTAGCAGATTACCCCCTACCACTAAAATTACCCCTTCGAAGTAGAGTATTATGATCATTATAATTGGTCAAAATATTATAAAAATAAAATCCCAAAATTTCGACTTTGTAACTCACGATGCTTTGGAATTAAATAAAAGTAACCCAATTATCTCCTTAGGTGGCACCATAACTAAAAAGTTTATATAAAAGACTCCCTTTATTTTATTATGTTCTGTAATCTCTCAAAGTAATGACTATGAGACACCCTGTATAATAATAGTAAATTGCCAAATATTTGTATTTGCTGGAATTAAAAAAATTACGGCAGCCATGAATATAGTTCTCAAATTTCTGATCGATCACATGAAAATTTTAGATTTAAAAGAAAATTTAATAGTCGAAATTTAAAAAGATATATTATTGTCCGTATGTATGTATGAACAGTGAACAAATTCCGAATGCTAATATACACGGAAGCTGGATTAAGATTGTATCATTACTTGATAACAATATCCGTGATGACATATGGATATTAGGGTTATAGTGATGACGGTTATGGAGGATGAAGTACATAGAAAGATTAAACATTTTCTTACTCTCTTTGGTTTCGGCAGGTGCACTTTAATTTTAGAACGTGTTCCCAATAGTTCATCTCGTTTCTTGGAGTAATCTAGCATGGCTTTGATATCTTGTGGATTTGTAGTACTATTATTAGATTCTCCCAATACTGGTTCCAAGCCGTAAACGTGTGGACCATCAGGAAAGCTGTCAGTTGCAATTAGGGAGATATTCTTTGAATCATCTGAAGGTTCCGGCGGAAATTGTCTATAAAAAAAATATGTAAAATAGCCGACGTAAAAAAAAATAAATATTTACATTTGCTGCTGCTGATTCATGTTTAAAGAGAACGAAGTGGGGGTTTGTTGGAATACGTTGTTGTTAAATAACGAACCTCCAGTGGTTGTAGTTCCAAACAAACTCGTGGGTTTTGAAGCAGTGTTGCCAAACAACGGCTGTTGTTGCAATCCTCCTGTAAAAAAAAGTTACTTCGAGAAATTTATGTCGAGATGAAATAATTACCACCCAAATTAGTGCCAAACGCAGGTTGTGTTGGTTGTGCAAAAGTGGTTGTTGTAAGTTTCCCAAAATTCGTACCAAAAGTTGGCTGACTTGTTTGTCCAAAACCAGTATTTCCAGTGTTGGTCTGTCCAAAAATGCCAAAACCAGTACTGGGTTTAGAAACTTGAAACAAATTAGGCGCTTGAGTTGTTCCCGTTTGGTTAAAAGAAAAACCTGGTTGTCCAGTGTTGAATCCTGTAGTGGGCTGAGCAGGTTTTTGAAACAAGTTGCTGGTAGTGTTCTAAAAGTTGAATTATTTGATATACTTAACGCATGTTGAAGACTTGCCTGATTGGTGGTTTGCCCAAAAACCCCAGCACCAAAACCAGTTTGAGGCTGTGTGGTGTTAGTCCCGAATAACGGTTGCGAAAATGGTTTTGCAGCTTGACTTGCGCTGAATGGATTGGAAGTTGATGGGGTTGCGTTGAAACCAAAAGTAGTCGAGTTACTGGTCGCCGTTCCAAATGTTGTAGGTTTTCCAAATAAACTTGGAGTGTTGGTTTGGCTTGTAACTCCGAATCCTGGTGTGGTTTGACCAAAAGTGGAATTTTGCCCAAAACCTGGTGTCTGTCCAAAAGCTTGTTTGTTTTCAGTTTGTCCAAACAAAGAAGTTGCTGAGCCTCCTGTTGACGAACCAAACGGTGCAGTTGGGAAACCTGTTTGCTGTTGTGGGCCTGCGCAAAAAAAGATACAACTATGCAATACATTTAAACGTTAACTTACCTTTTCTGTTGCAAGAATAGTCTTCAAATCTTAACTCTTCCAGAGATTTATTTTCATATTCTTTCATGCAAGTTATACAATGATGTTTAGTGCTAATAGATTGAGAAACTCCATTTTTCTGCATAGTGTCTGTACCAGTAACGGGCGAAAATTTGATGACAGTTCCTGGTTGTCCTTGGCTTCCGAAAGCATTGCTACTGCCGAATAAATTCGTTGTGTTCGACTGGAAAAGCGACGATCCAGTTTGCGGCTGTGCTTGTTGTCCAAATAAGCCTGTTTGGGCTTGTGTAGAACCAAATCCAAATGTAGTTTTATTCTGGCCGAATGTATTTGTGCTGCCAAATAACCCACTTGTAGATGGCTGTTGTTGTTGTCCAAATAAATTTGATCCTGACATAAACAAACAATTATTTAGGCAATAAGAAGTTTCAATTGTTTGCTGAAAAGAATGAATCTGACAAATATTTCATGATGAAAAAAAAAGAAAAGAAAAGAAAGAAAAGGAACTTGCCCAAAATGCGCATGAGGACAAGGATTTCTGTATGGGGTACTCTTGCACACAATTTCACGCTTCAAAGAATCATAGATAAATTTGTACTTACGATGCCATACTTACCTCCACTTGATTTTAGAGTAAAAGAAAAGACGGAACTCGTAGGTGCGACTGTACAAATAATACTTGTTAATGGTACGAGAATTCACTATTGTTTAACCCTTAGAAAATCTAATAATACACAATCAACTCGAAATTATTTACATTTAAATCCCACTTAAAATAATTAAAATATATTATGACCAAGTTTAGATAGTGTTTGATAGAAAAGTATTTCTCGTTAATATAATTGACCATTGCCTTACATTTCTATACATACTGTAATTGTAATATGTAATTAAACTATTATGAGAGATTAATTCATAAGAAAAATAAATAAATAAGTGTTATTTTCACTTTTTTTTAACTCAAATCAGTTTCAATGTTGAAAGTTTTATATATGTAATAAAACTTTTTTTAGAATAGGACGAAATGTAAAGCCTGTTTATCAATACTTACCACAACCAAAAATACTCCCTCCAAAGCCTACGACTGCTGTTGATTTTTCAGCAGGTCGAAATATAGCAGCAGGGACACCTACGAATGATTGAGCTTTAATGACATACCGGTTGTTTTCAAAACTATCACATCAACTACTAAGGAATAGAATAGGTCAAAAGGAATATAAAAATCTTAATATCAAAATTTGATAGTCTTGTTAACGGACTGCAAGAAAATTCGGGAACGTTGTACGTAAATTACAACGTAAATCAACAATATTGACGTAAGCGTGGATTTTAAAAACGCTGTGAGCAAGCAAGTGTAAACTTTTTTTAGTTACTACTTCGATTTTTCATTAAAATACAACAAATTAATAAACTTTAAAAACAAGTTCAAATTGAAAAATGTGATGTTTAAAAACTGGACATTGTTTTTATTAAAAATATAGTTCACTGGAAACAGGCATGAGACTAAAACTTACTATAAAGAATAAATTAAACGATTTATATTCATAATTTGATTCTCTATAATCTCTTAACAAAGTTCTAAATAAAATCTTTAGAAAATTTTGTTTGTTTAGATGTCTTCAATCATTTCTAGATAGTTGCTGCGTTACTTCTGACACACCCGTACAAAAAAAGTCAATTTTATCACATTACTCGTGAATGATAATGCGCGAATGGACTTTATCTAAAATTGTTGAGACGTTTGCGAACGAATTTGCGAAAAAAAGAAACCGCGAANNTTTCTGTCGACTAATTTCGTCGGTGACTGTTGAACGTCTGTCTGGGTGGTTCAGCTGCTGTACCCTTGAGGGTAAACCAAAAGGCCCAGTGAAGGGTATCAAAATTTTCACCATTCAAAAATTTGGCTCGATAACGCGAATACCGAACATTCCGCCCACCAAAATACGCGATAACGATATTTTCTACACGAATAGATATTAAACAAAATTATTCTAAAGTATACTAAAAATCTATACAGAATCTAACTTTATTAAAACCTAAGTTTGTTATTGTTGAATTATTTCATTTGTTTTAACAAGGACATAATTTGGAAAAAGGGAGTTGCATGAGTCCTTTCTCTGTTTGTACGGTCGCCACTCGACTAATGCCATCTGAACCCGGATTTACGGGTTCAGCTTTACAATACGGCCTAAACGCCATTGTAAAAGAGGGACGTTTTCTTGCTTTATTACTATAATGGACTCGACTGGAGGACTACGCGATGATTTAGTCCATTTTGCCCTCTGCTGCAATGTATGCAAATACTTGGAGTGCCATCGCTTCCAAAAGTCCTGTTGACAGCGTTGTATTAATTGATTTAACCTACTCAGTTTTAGGCCGTCCAGATTTTCATCTGGTGGAGTGGACAATGGCTCCAATACCAGAAAATAACCCGGACTCAATGATTTTAATTGTGTCACCCGAGCTGATGGTAAATTTCCCATTAAAGGGGTAATCGATGGCGGATTGATGCGGAAACAACGAAGACATTGCGACAGACATTGACGAATTGCTCGACGTGGAGACAATATCCAAAACTGTTGAGAAAGTAAAAATTGCAACGTTTGCAACCCTACATGCAAATATTTTTTGTGATATTGTTCAATGAGCAATGTAGTTAACCGATGCTTCCGTGGTAATAACAATGGGTGTTTTTGATCATATGACAGTTCCGAATTGGCGAGGCGGCCACCCACACGAAGGAAGTCATCCTTGTCAAGGAATGGACTAAGTTTGCGAAACGATTTTGGAAGAGTCTGACTTTGTTTAATTTTTGAAATTTCTTCAGAGAAACATTGAATTTGAACCTGTTTTACTAATGTTAGAAGCGCATTTTGAAGTTCTTCTTCAACTAAATGATTTGCTTTTTTGTCTAGTGAGTGGCGCGAATTGTGGATGAACCGCTGAATATATGCAATTACTCTTTGAATTTTATCCAATGCTGAATATCTATTTAACAAGTAGTCAAAGAGCTCGGATGAAACGAATGTAGTTAGAACAGTTTTTCGCTCTTCCGAATGAACAAAATCTGAAATTTCTGACAAATTTGCACCTTCAACTGGCCACGAGTTCTGGGTATGTTCCAACCACGATGGCCCCGCCCACCATTGTGAATTGTGGAGTAATTCCGACGGAAATTGACCCCTGAAAGCGACATCTGCTGGATTGTTTGTAGAGCGAATATGAAACCAACACGAAGACGATACACGTTCCCGAATGTGTGTTACACGATTTGCGACAAATGTTTTCCATCGACGTGGAGATGATTTTATCCATGACAAGGCCACTGTAGAGTCACACCACGCAAAAATTCGATCGATTTTGAGTTTATCGTGATACATTTCTTTGACATGTTGAATTAAATTAGCTAACAACACAGCACCACTTAATTCGAGACGAGGAAGCGAGATTCTTTTTAATGGCGAGACTTTGGATTTCGCACAAACTTGAGTGACGCGAATTCTGTCTGTTGAGATAAAACGAAAGTAAATAACAGCACCAAATCCAGCTTCGCACGCATCACAAAACCCGTATAATTCTAGCGATTGGAAACCATCAGGAATAACACGACGAAGAATTTTTAATTTTAGCAAGCAAGGCAATTCATCCAGATATTTTTTCCACTTTTCTAATATGAGGTGGAGGGACGTCGTCCCATTGCACGGCAAGAGTCCACAATTGTTGGATTAAACCTTTTGCTACAAAGGTTAACGGCGATAAAAATCCCAATGGATCAAAAATACGCGCAAGTTCCGAAAGAATGGTTCGTTTCGTACATGCTCTTTGCACTGAATAGGAAAAAACATTTAAAATAGGTTGCCACTTTAGTCCTAGGATTTTCAAAAAAGTTTCAGAATCGAAAGTGAGTGAATGATCGTGATGTTGAGATGGTGGTACATTTGACAAGATGTTGTGATTGTTACTGGACCACCCCCGAGGACAATAAGTTTTGAAGTTCGCTCCTTCTATTGTGTCTGATCCAATTACTGTATCATCGACGTATGTGTTGGATGTTAAGGCGGATGCGGCCAATGGATAATTATGTTGTTCTAATTTTGCCAACTCGATCAACGTACGTAAAGCTAAAAAGGGTGCTGATGACACACCGTACGTGACGGTGTTCAGTCTAAATTCTTCTATCGGACCGATGGAATCAAAACGATACAAAATTCATTGATAATTTCGTGGTTTTCGGTCACGACAATCTGACGGTACATTTGCTTGATATCTGCGGTGATGACAAACCGATGAAGACGAAAATGTAACAATAAGACGGCGATATCTTTTTGGAGTTTCGGTCCGACTAACAAGGTATCATTTAGTGAATGGCCTCCAGGCGCCGATGCTGATGCATCGAACACCACTCTCAATTTGGTGGAGGCGCTTTCGGGACGAATGACACAATGATGGGGTATGTAAAATATTGCCGAATGGTTGGATTTGTCTTTGATAGGGTGTACCCGTTCCATATGTCCGCTATCTAAGTAATTCTGCATAAAGTCCTGATAGGCCTTATGAAGTACAAGACCTCGTACCAAATGACGTTCTAAAGGTAAAAACCTCCGCAACGCTAATTCATAGGAATCGGCTCAGGACCTTTGAAGGGAAAAGCCACAGTAAACCGTCCGGATTGGTTCCGGTGATAGTTATCAGCAAACAATTGTTCGCACCTAGCGTCATCTGGTGCCAAAGGAATGTTTCATCAGGTGCCCTCCAACTTCCTGATGGAAGTGGGAGGGCTGGCATTTCCTCGCAAATCTTTGGCACGATTAGTGCCTCTACAAAAATTTTGGGCGAATCCCGATGATGAGGCTGTATGAAACACGACAAATGGCCAGTGACAACTAAGGACATTTGATTCAATCCACGAATATCAATGCTAATTTTCGATTTGTTTAAATTCAAGTGTTGTCTGCATTTTTCTGTTATGAAGCTGGATTGGCTTCCGTTATCTAATAAAACGCGAACAATTTTTTTCCTATCCAGCGAATCGATAATTTTTAAGCGAATGGTGGCTAGCAATGTTGTTGTGGTGGAAAATGCAGACAGACTTGTGGTCATTCGTTGTCAAATTTGGGTTGTACCTGGAGTGGCCGTGCTTGCAGTCGATGATTTCTTAACCAACACGAAACGGACAAAGCGACTAAACAGATAGTACAGGTACCTATTTACAAGAAACCACTCGAATAGTGGTATAAATTGATAAACTAACAAAATGATATGCGAAACGACGTGCTATGTAAACGAAATTACAAACAAAACTAAAAATGCAGTGATAGCTCCTCGATTAGGCCCATATAACACTTTTACGCGAAAAAGCCAATACTTTATCTAAAATTGTTGAGACGTTTGCGAACGAATTTGCGAGAAAAAGAAACCGCGAATGCGACCTCCACAAAGTTTGACTTACCTTGCTCCAACGCTGCACGTGGGGTCGAAGGCAGGAGTACTTGTGAGAGGGCACTGAGTTTCTGTCGANNGGGCAAAATTTTGACCATTCAAAAATTTGGCGCGATAACGCGAATGCCGAACAACTCATTTACGCGAATTTGTAGTCAATTAATAACCGTAACATCAAACAATTTAAAAGGATTGTTATATGGTAATCGGCGCTTTCTGTGGAAAAAAAAATTTAAAAAAAAGGTTTTTATCATATTTTTATCAAAAAATTCTTACAGTCTTAGAGAATGGCTACTATACGAAAATAATTGTTGATTCTATATTTAAAATTTACAAAATTCTTTGATTTGTAAAAAAAAACTGATAAATTGAAAATATTTTTACTCAACTTGATGAAGTCATTTAAAAAAATTATTATAAAATGTACCTGCATAACACGTATATATATGTAAGTGAAATTAATTTCAAAATCTACTTACCACCTCCAGTATATTTCAAGAGAGAATGATCTAGAGAAGGTGGTTTATCTAAAATAAAAAAATTAACACAAGTCAGTTAAATAGACACATAAATCACCCTTAACGAACTCTAAACAAAAAAATGAAAATATCTTGTTAATAATAAAAATATACACTCACCTCCAATAATAATCTTCGCACCACGTTCATTGCTGTCAGTTTGAACTAATAAAAAATATTTAAAAAAATTGATATAATAACTTTCAAGGTACACAGGCAATTAAAGGGAATTTTGAAGAATAAGAAGAAAAATGTTTTAAAAGTTGATGGTTTTTCTACACTATAGTGTTCTATTCTTGATGAAAATGGTTACCACTTCCAGAAACTCAATGGCCTTGAACACAGGGACATTGCAAGGAATTCTTTCAAAAAAAGTTCCTTCCCAGTCCACTCTTTTGAAAGTTAAAATCATTTCATTTCATCATTTCACCATAACTTTAAGGTCGTTCAGTTCCAGAGATAATGAATGCCATCTTCATAACTTCATACCAAGAGAAATAAATGAATATAAAAAACACCAGCTTTTCAAATACTTCATAGAAGGACTCAAAGGAAATAATGAAACTGTATTTTCTTTTTAATCATATGGGTTTATCAGTGGGTTTATTTATCAAGCAGGCAATTCAATTATAAAAATAATAATCCATAACTCCACAAATAGTTCTAATATCATGGAATAAACAATTTCATAGAATTTTACAGTTACACCAGAAATAAAGTTAAATTGCCATTTGATAAAATATTGAAATAATCGCATCATAATAAATAAAAAAAAGTAAAACTCACCATTTCTCGCAAAATTCATGAAACCTGGTCCTAGAGACCACGGGCGACCTTGCACTATTTAAAAAAAAAAAAAAAAACTGTTACTCAGTGCAATAGAATTATTTGTAACTCTCAACAAACTCTATAACTTCAAAAAAAAAATCATAATTATCATTACTTTCACACACACGTACACAGAAGCACTCCACTTTCCTACTAGGAATCTTTGTTTTGGAGAACAAACAATGGGAATATGAGAACCGTAAATTGTTACTATAAACAAATTCAATTCATAAAATGGTATATAATGTACTTGTCACGTGTAAGTTTAATAATTGTTAGTAAACATTGTCTGATCAGGTAATGAATGACGTATTTCCCCGTAGAAAAGCGTTATTTACGTTGCACAATAATGGGCATTGATTGTGAGGTTATGTTAATTTTCGAGTAATCAAAAATTGAAAATATTCTCCTCTATTATCATTAAACATACCAAAACTAGTTTGAGAAGAAGGTCCAGCGTTGAAAGAAGATGTACTTGGGGTCTGGAATATATTTGAAGGCTGCATTGAAGGAAACATCGGGGTGTTAGCAGCAGGTTGTCCGAATGATGAAGTTGATGCTGTTAGAATCAACCCAATGATGTTAGTTTCACACATTAATTGAAGCGTTTATTACCAACACCCCCAATACAAATCTGATTATTTATTTACAAACATCTTACCTCCAAAACTTGTATTTGGTGTGTTGGTCATGAATGATGGTTTGTTGATATAATTTGGATACATATTTAAGCCGTTATCGAACTTTGGCACGCCTAAATATTATAATCATACAATAAATCACTAATTAATATGATCACAATACTATAATGTTTGTAAATATGTTCAAATTTTGCGAGACACAATCCACCCTCCAATACAGCAAACATTTGACAAATTTACAAACGCCATGTCAATTTATTTTCAGGTCGTCGCGCCCTCTATTAGCCACTCCAACATAGGCGCGAAATTCAAATTTGCTAATATCTAACTGCACATATAAAAAAAATCCAAATCTATTTTAAATTGGTACATATACCTGTTGCGCTAAATTAGTTTCTGCAATTTACAGTCATATTTTCGAAAAATATCAAATATTATAAAGAATAAGTAAATACGAGAGGTTCAAAAAAGTTTTTTCCTATTGCACATATTGTGGAATGTTGTGCAATAATATTGTATGTATTGTGAAATATTATGCAATATTATGGTTCGTATTAATTTTAGTAATATTGACCAATATGTGGTAATCATTAATTAATAATTAATCCCTTATTGTGAGTCTGCATACCAGTTTTGATCAAAATCAGTTTTAGGAGTCAAAAGTTACAACGTTCCGATCTTTTCGGTCTTGAAATTTGAAGTGACATTTTTTTGCAGAAAATAGGCTCTTCCTTTGCGCGAATTCCACATGTGTGAATGGTCTAAAGTCAAATTTTTTTTTCATTTATACGACAAATCTATAAAATTTAAAGATTTTGTCTTGAATTATGTTATATTTAAAAGTTTAGGGATGCACATCCCTTCCGGGCACAATATCCGCTGGTATTCCCCAGGGATCTAACCTAGGCCCATTATTATTTCTGTTGTAAGTCAATTATTTAAATGATCATTTCAATGTTAAGTCTTTTCTTTATACCGATTACCTTTAACCATATTTTAAAATCGACTTTACAACATCGAAGAATATTGAGCTTCTCAACGTTTCTTTATAATCTTCTATAAAATAACATTAAATGCAGCGAATTTTTATTTATCCTTAACCACACGAAGTCACAGATTATTTTTTCTCCCTAGAGCTAATATGAATAATTTAATTTGTTCACCCATCTATTTTCGTGCAGAATGTATAATCTAACTTCTGACAACTAGGATATAAATATATATTATGAGTTTGGGGAAGATCTTGCATTGTGATGTATTGAATAACGATATTATCGCAAATTTATAATAAATTTCTTTTTTCTTCTTTTTTTTATGATCCTATAAATATAAATGAATCTTCTGGGTCATTATTGGCAATAATAATATACATGTGTCATATTTTCCTTCTGGCTTGAAATAAAGAATGGATATTTGTAAGCGGCATTTTGATATATTGCATCATTTTCGAGAAATTTGTTTTTTCTTTTAATTGCCATTTTTGTTTTTCACAAAACATTCTTGTGTAATGAAACTGTAAAATTTGACGGTGTTATTTTGAATTATGTTATATTTAAGGATGGAGTTTGTATCCTTTAAGGAAGCACAATGTTTATGTAATTTTACCATCTCGAATGGCACAAACAATGGATATCTGAAAGCAGCATCTTGATATTTTAAAAATTCGATTCCGCTGAATGCGCATGCGCAGGTCAATTGAAACCAATCTCAATTTTTGTTTTTCGTGTAACATTTTATAGATTTGTATGATGTAACTGTAAAATTTGACGGCATTATCTCGAATTATGTTGTATTTAGTGGTGAGGGTTGCATCCCTTAGAAGGGGACAATTTTCATGCCATTTAAACCCTTTGGAGTAGCACAAAAAATGCATATCTGAAAGTAGCATTTAGATATCTTAAACCATTTACGAGAAAATTCGATTTTTCTCTTCTTGGAATTTTAAGAGCTGATGACCGGAAACAAGAGATTTTAATTTTCTTTTTTTGTTTACATCCATCTAATGTTTATGAAAAACTGACCAAATTTGATCGTGTTGTCTTGATTAACAACGACGTGGGGGTGCGCCCCTCTTACAACCCTTTGAGCTGCAATGCTCATTATCAAACTTGAACTTACAAATTCGTCAAAGAGTTTGTACACAAGATTTAAATTCGATAGGTGAAAGCGCCGAGTTACCGCTCGGATGACCTAAACGAGAGAGCTAGCGACAGTGACAAAATTAATAAAAGGACAAAAAAACAACGAGAAATAAATAAATAATTAAAACAATTAAGAAAGTGATTTGTTTAGTGTAAATGAATACAGAGTGTGATCAAAATGATTTTACCGTATTTTATTATTATTGTCCACCTTAATGCGGATTCCATAGCATTCCGTGCGGAGATTTTTTGTACAAATAATTCCCTTCGAATCCATATTTATAGACAATGCATCCACCCACAATAATTTATTATTCATTCCTAGTTTACCTTGAGGCTGCACGATTTTTGTGATAATGCAACCTATTGGAAAACGTATTGTGTACAAACAATAATTAATTTTTGGAATTTATGACGCATGCTCACATCTGTTTAAATTTTTTTCGAAAAATGGGCGAGGGTTTTGGTAATATAATATTCGGAATAAGTTCACTCTCCAATATTTTGAAAGATTTTTGTAGGACTTCGTCATCAAAGAGTTGTTAACCAACGAAATTGTTCTGTTTTAGTAATGTGATTGAACGAAAGATTAATTGTGCCGTACACTATCCTTGCAGATTTTACACTATTTTTTCACTTAATTCTGGCAGAAATCTAGGGTTGATAGAAGCATGGGCATTTTGAGCTCTTGGCATTGTCTAAAATAATTTCGAAAATTAGTCAAAAAAGTTTTTAATTATTACATAAATAGGTATCTTGTGGCTGACATATTTAAAAATGGAAGATCGTGGAGGTACAATGATTTTTTCTGTAACTTTACATTTTACAGAATGAGTTAATAAGTCTTTCATGGATATTTTGATACTATTTCCTTCAGCATCAACTAAATTAAATTTTATTTTGTATACAGTAATTTGCAAAAAAAGACGAACCAATTAATATAACTGCCCCTACAATTTTTAAAATAAGGAATATATCTGAAGGAAAATCGTAATGATCATTTTACATCATTAAATTTCCGGCTAAAGTTCCAAGCTGTAATTTATTTATTTTCCATTTTTAATTAAAAAGAACAATCTTCTTAGACTATGTATAATTACCTAAAAAAAATAAATGAATGAATTACGTTAAATACGTTCATATTTAAAAAGTCAGAACCAGAGGTTCAAAACAGTTTTTTTCTATTGCACAAGTTGTGAAATGTTGCGCAATAATATTGTACGTATTGTGAAATATTACGCAATATGTATTATGTTCATGTTAATTCTAATTATGTTAATAATATGTCGTAATTATTAATTAATAATTAATTATTATATCTGTGCACATGCATTTTGTTAGTAGTATTCTTTAATTTTAAGAGCCTTAACTCCAGAATCGAATGAGTTCAGACGTGCGAGAATTCGACGATCGACCGGAAAATTGAGCAATTGTTCATAGAACTAATTAAAATTAAACATTTTCAAGTAAATGGAATTTACAATGATAAAAAAATTATATTTTTTTAGATATAACATTTTCGGACAAATGATACTTATTTCATTGTACAAATTGTGTAATACTATGAATTTCTATTGGATGTAAAACGAAATTCAGATTGTGATCAAAATAATGTCGCATTTTTTGCTTTAAATGCTCACAACATTAAAACGCAAAATTATTTTTCATCATATTCTGTTATTATTGTCCATCTTAATAAAGAATATCATTTTGCAATTTGCAGAGATTTTTGTAAAAACGATATATATATCGATAAAATTATTGAAAACTGTAGAAGAAATCGATAATAAATCTATTCATATAATTCGAAAAGTCATTAAAAATAGAATTCATGAGCAAAATAATTTTGAAAATCCTTCTATAGAAGCTAGTTTATCATATTTAAAATAGTACAGACTAAAGTTACACAATATTAAAAGAGAACTTGTGAAATCTGGTGCTGGAGTATCGAAAGAATCATATCAAAAAGTTCACAATTTGCTATGGCATGATCTTGAATCTGCTTTCAATAATAGACTCCGTACAGGATTCATAGTTAATTTAAATATCAAAGGGTTCGCGTATATTTTTAAAAAGAGCATACAGATGTTTTTAAAGAGAATTAAGAAGGATGTTTCCAAGTCTATATTAAAGCTATTTGTAAAGTAGGACCAGAATTATTTGTAAATAAAGTTAACTACTTACCTAGCCCTAACAGCAAGATATTACCAGCCCAACCATAAATCCATTTTCGTACGTCAGAACTCTGCACTCTCTCATAGTCAGGGGTGGACTCAATATATTGTTCCCAAATACTTTTTTTAGGGTTTGTGGTCGAGAATAATCCTCTTAATATTTGAGAAGGCTAATGGTACTCATAAACTAATTGGCTCTATTTCCAAATAATTCTGGTCCTACTTTATATATGAGTACAACCTAACTGTCACTTTTCAGCTGTTTTCTTTGCAGTTTGGTAACACGTTATGTGTTAGTTTGAAGTTTGGGAAGGGGGATAAAGGGGGTAAAAACTGTAGTGTACCACATCATATATGTTAAAATTCGAGAATATTTCAAATTAAGGTAATATTTCAAACTAACACTTAAAAATTGGAATAGAAATAGGATGTTGAATGTTTCTTATTTTTTCTTATAAATTTCTTATAAATTCTTATTGTTAAATGGCATTTCCGCCTACCACTGGTGGAATTATAGGCAGTTTCTTTTATACCACTATTATTCCCATTATTTTTATAATTTTTTGTTTAATTTCAAAATATTTAGAGCTTAAATTTTGAATATTATTTATTTTTCCTGTGCTGAAACTGTTGATTTAACAATTTCGTTGACAATAAATTTTGTATTTGTTTGATGTTTGTTACTTTCAGAGTTATAATTTTCTGAATGGGTAAATTTGTTGTCATTACGTCGAGAAAACTGTAAAGTAAAACTATGTGTGACTGAACCCACTATCATTTTTTCTATTTCCGATTTTGAAATTATATCTTCTATTGTTACAAAAGTACTTTTAAGTCAAGTTTTGTATTGTTTTATTTTGTTACAGAAATGTATAATGAGTGTAAAAATTTGGTTCAAACAGTGCAATAATTTTTTCGTTTTTCCAACGGAGCATCACTTGCTACCGATTTTAATGAAAAATATATTTCCATATGCTCGAGCCAGATTTTCGTTTTCGGCTGTAAAATAACGTTTTCGCATTACTAGTTTCTTGGATTTCAAATTCGACTTGATGATGATCCTGTCAATTTTTTTTTATTTTAATTTTTAAGAATATATCAAAGTTTGGGACTGCTGCTTATTGATATATTTATATATAATAATGTTTTAAAATCCAAACTAATATCAACAAAAAAAGGAATTTATCAAGGTGATTCGTTGAGGCCTCTTTGGTTTTGTTTAATCTTTGACCTTTATCTCATTTACTAAACAGTTCTAGATATGGTTTTAACGTCAGAGTTAACAATAGTAACCAAACTAAATTAAATCATCTTTTATACGTGGATGATATCAAACTATATGTATCACCTTAAAATCATCTTAGGTCACTATTAACTGTAACCGAAAATTTTTCCAACGATATTGAAATGAATTTTGGAGTTGATAAGTGTAAAACTCAAGCTATGTTCGTGGTCATTATCAAAATTTGAAATATACAACTAACAATGGAGACATTATTAATTAAAAGTTTAGATAAGTGAGAATTTTACAAATATTAAGGCATACAATAATCAATACATATTATATGCACAAAAATTAAAACTAAACTGAACAGTTTTACAAAAAAGTAAAGTCAATATAGAAAACATTTCTGAATTTAATCAAAGCGATTAATACCTACGCTGTTCCATTATTGAGAAAATTTTTTTGAACTGATAAAATAGACCAAGACAAATATTCAAAACATTAATATTAAAATCAAAACTATTTTTACAAAATATAATATAGATCATCTTAAATCTGTGATAGAAAGATTTACTTTATCTAGAGAAAATTGTTGGAAAGGTCTATTAAACTTGGAAATTTTGCTTCACAATCAGATCTCCATATCTGAAAAAATATTTTCTCGATAGAGCTCAAGATAACACTATTTTTAGAGTGATTTCTTCAGGTGATAAAAATTATACCCCTTTAAATTTAAGTAATTCCGTGGTTTCTAATCCTTTAAAAATTGTTGTGGATAATATAGCTACAAATATAAAAAAAAATCTTACATTGAAGATTTTTCCATGAACTCGAACAACTAGAAATTGATATTAAGGCTTCACACGCATACAAAAAAAGACATGATCAGTTTGCCAAAATTATACATCAACAACTGGCTTTAAAATATAATTTAATACAAGATCATAAACTGTACCATCAGTACATAATACAACAGTAGTTATTTGGAAAACGATAACAATAAACTATATTGGGACAGAACTGTTTTAACCAATGCACATATCGTCGCCAATAGGTCTGATATCATTGTATTTGATAGACACAACCGACAGGTATATCTCTTAGATATTGCTATGCCAAATTCACACAACCTCTTACAAACCTATAACGCGAAAATCTTGACAAAATTTCAATTTTACCGTCAGTTATTTCGGCTACGGGTATTGTAACCATACTCTAATCCGTTATATAAACGAATAAAAAGTATAAAAGAAAATTTAATTGTTGAAGTTCAAAACGTAATTTTATTATGCTCTTGTCATATAGTCAGAAAATTTCTTAATGTAGATCACATATTGAACATTAGCGCTGAATTACGTCAAAATGATAATTATAGTGCGGCAAGACGGAGGTAATTACGCTGGATTAGAATTTTTATCACTTAATAGTAATATCCGTGATGATGTGTGAATATCCAGCCTGATTATAATAATAATAATCCCATAACATTTAATACATTTGAATTAAAGTAGTAAACCATGTCAGAAAAATAAATAGTAATTATTTTTTTTAACTATTTTTCGATTCGTCTGAGATTGTTACGTCACTGGTAGTTATTTATACTTTACCAGAGAAGAAGAATTATTAAAGTAATTGTCTTCACACAGAATAATAAATTATTAATTTCTTAAAAACCCCCAATCACACCATTTCAAACTATAATAACTGGGATACTAAATCCACGAACTTATCTTATTGATTATTAATTTTCGGAAGGCCTGTCTGAATTATTTGTCTTAATAAAAGTTTTAATGATTCTTTTAAATTAAAAAGGCGGATTTTTTAACGCTTTATTCACTCTCTTCGGCAACATGCATCGTTACTACAAAGCAACGATCGAATTATTATTGAAACTTTTCAGTTTACTTGGACTGAATCCTATGAAAGAAATATCACTATTTGTGGTATCTTTTGATATACTGTCCGCAGCCATCATTACAATTCTCACATTTATGCAATTCACACAAAACGAAATCACTGTGAAGCTCTTCGCAGACTCGTTAGAATCTCTGATGACAAGCATACATGTAGTAAGTAGAAATTATTTTTCGCTAAATTTTTTGGTAAAAATTTCAGATAATAATAAAATTCCTCACCCTGCTAGTAAAGAAGAATCAAATCAGATCGCTGATTGTAAAAATTTCTAGTTTTTGGGACTTGCACCAGTTCCATCCAGATTTTCGGAACGAATGTTTGAAGCAGCTCAGACAACTGGAATTTCTTATCAAAATCTTCGTCACATTTTGCGTTGTGACCGTGTTGGTTTTTATGAGCACTCCTTTGATCAGTGGTCGATTGACCATCATCTGTTACGTCCCAGTCTCGATTCCTCGGCCCCTATTTGTGATTTTCAACAGTCTCGTGCTAGGTTGCCTGTCTAGTGCGGTCATAGCGTTTGATGCTTTCACTTGTGTTATGATCATTTATTTATATTTGCAATTTAAACTGTTGAATAAGAAAATCGCTTTGATAAAATTTGAAGCAGTTGCAACTGGAGATGATGAGAAGAGGTGCTTGGGAGAAATGAGAATTATAGTCAAATATCACTGTTTCTTGTATGAGTGAGCGAAGTAATGTAAGTAGACTAAATATTGAATAATGGGATAGTTTTTATAGTTTCTTGAACAATCTGAACTCGATTGTAAGTTTTACTTTATTCTTACATTACGTTATATACACCATTAATATGTGTTTTGAATTGTATTTGCTGATGAAAACGTAAGTTACATGAAGCAGAAATTATTATTTTTTAATCTTGTTGTTGCAGAGTTGGAAATTTTGTGGAATCTGTGAGATGTTTACTGTATATAACTGCATTGTCCTTTGAAATGTTGATTTGTTTTTGCATTCCTTCAACTATTTTAACAGAAGAAGTAAACACTTGCTTTAACTATTTCATCTAAATTTTTTCATTTTTTTTAATCAAGCTTACAGC
The DNA here is from genome assembly GCA_004193795.1 of Asbolus verrucosus. Classification (NCBI taxonomy): domain Eukaryota; kingdom Metazoa; phylum Arthropoda; class Insecta; order Coleoptera; family Tenebrionidae; genus Asbolus; species Asbolus verrucosus. The sequence continues at coordinate 404 of QDEB01027470.1, read as the reverse complement.
ACCGGTTGCATTAGACAAAGGCTTTTATGTTTTGTTTAAACTATTTTTCAAATTATTTATCACTTTTATTTGTTAGGTCTTCATATTATTTTATATTGTATCCGATCAAAAAATTTCTCAATACCTATTTACTTATGGCCAACTTAAATTATTTAAAGGGAATTTGAGCTGATATTTCTTTAAATAATCGAAATATTTTTTTAACAGTAGGGATATATAGCTACCTATGTGAAAAAAAATTGCATTAGTATTTAGGTTCTTGGTAAAAATGAGGTAGCACCATTTTGATTGATTCTTCGTCAGGCTACCATTTTAAATTTTAAAAATTTGGTTTATTTAACACCGAAAAATCCAAATTAATAACGACCAAGGACAGGAAAAATGATGTCAAAATTTTAAAAATT
>QDEB01027452.1:0-24599 GCA_004193795.1 Asbolus verrucosus | reverse complement strand
ACACAATTTTTGTTTCTAATTTTTTGTCCGAAGGTCCTTTTGGTCGACCGCCTCTAGGCTTATCACTGATTCTGTATTCCTTCGTAAATCGTTTTATAATATTTCGTACCGTAGTGCAATTAGAATTTATCAATTTTGCTATCGAAACAAATGACACATTGGGATTTTCTAAATACATTTGCAAAATACTTTCTCTTTGATTTTTTATTTTGGCACTTATTTTTTATACGCTTAAGGGAGAAAACCAACTTCCAACATCAACTGACACTATGCACTTGCACAAGTATCACAAGTGTTAAATATTGCGCGATTGTTCACACGGCCTATATTTTAATTCAAGTTGTTTGTGTAAAAAAACTTTTCGGTACAATCCTTATGTGTTTATCTTATTATATATTAAATATTAATTTAGAATAAAATTTACAAAAACCCGTAGTTATTGCTGGTAAACTGGAATCAGTTTAATACTTACTTAAACATTATTGCCTCTAATTCATGGGCATGTTTAATGTGTCTTGATTTATCAAAGTAAAAAGTGTCAATCAAAAGAGATTTTCTGATCAGATTGTTAAATGTGTGTACTCGTACTTTATCAATCAGTTAACGACATTAACGAAAGAACATTGTTGAACGGCGTACATAAAAGAAAATAGATGCGTTAAAACTTACTAGTATTGTAATTATCTCCTTCCCAAATTTAAACTGTCCTTTATTCATTTTTCTAAAGCTACATGTAACCACGAAAACATTATCGCCGTAACGAAGATTACCTCGGTAACGAAGATGAAAAAATTAAGGGCACGTGTTAAGATACTTACAAAGTGTTGGAGAAGTACCATATAATTGAATACATTCATGAGTTTACGTTTCACAATATTAGTTCGAATGCATTATAAAGAATGGATGGAAAGACCTACGGAAAAAATAAAAAGAGTTATCAGTTGCATGGAGATTTATTACTTTACTTATAAAAAGTTAAAATGAAAGGCCGTATTATTGAAATTATCTAATAAGTGACAAATGTATTAATTATACAAAGTTAGTCAAAAATCTGGAACAAGAAAAGAAAATATAAGGTTATATAAGGTTTTATATATGGTTTTAAAAAAATATGTTGTTCTGGTGTAATTATTATTATCATTTTTTTTTTCAAATAGCAACCTACTTTGAAATATTAAAAAAGTGGTATTTTTAACCACAATTACAAATGTACAAAAAAGATGACTATATCAAATAGTTTAAAAAATGTTTAAATTCTTTCAAATCACCTCTTTCGTGAAATACCCATGATCTTTGAAATTGTCGTCTCCTAACTATGGGCGTTGTTAGGAACACTGACGCCGCCCTTAGATTAAGAAAGTGTCATTTTAGTGGACGAGTTAAATAAGAAGTTAAATACAAAATCTATAAACAGAAAAATGGAGCAGACATGAAATCACACCTCTTACTAATTATCGCCAATATTTTCATAGAATCTTTTGAAGATGGAGTTTTAAATTCCATTATTCTAGTAGATTTGAATCTTTTGGCCGCTTTAGAGCGCTGTCATCACTACATTAAAATTATTCGTTGTTCGTAAGTTTTACAGCTATCAGTTTGACAACTCCAGTTAGTTTAACGTGTAGACGGAGTTAAGATACACTCATAGTGGCTGCAGTGTAGTAAAACATTACACTCCAATAATAACAAAATGTGATCTAGTGATAAGCTTATATTATGTTCATTGAGAAGTTCATAAATAACAGATCTTATCACAACATTATTGATAATAAGAGTAGATACATTTTATGTAACTACAATTGTATCAACATACAGTTGTCACTTACACTTTAATAAAAAATATATACAATAAATAATACTAATAGTAGTATGTAGTAAATAAGAAGCGACGAAGATATTATTATTTTAGTTAATATTCGTTTTCATTTAAAACATTTTCTGCAGCAGTGAAATTTTAGAACTTTGCAATAGTAAAAAAAACTAAATAAGTAGGTAATCAATTATAAAGTAATTATAGTGAACATCATTTCGTCAAACACAAACTAATATGTTGCTGCTGGTGGTCAGGTCAAAACTACAATTACATCAGACAAACAAATTCGATCCTAAAACGGCCATGAATCGTAAAGATCCTTCTCACTTTGATGAAGATGCTAAAAACGATTCTAGCGTGTATACATCCAGGCGACGCATATAACTTATATTAGTTCATTCGATATACCACTTACTTTCATCATAAACAATTTAATGTAATTACCTCACCTTCACCTCAATTTATTTTTAGTTGCTTCAGCAACATCATAGATCAGTCGTAAACTGAATTAACTTCTTTGTTTGCAACTTACTATAAATTTAACGTTTAAACTTTACGAGATTGGAATAAGAACTTGAAACTGTGTACGTTTAATTTCAAAAAAAAAACATGTTAGAAAGAATATTCATCATGACTAGAAATTATTGACGAAATTTATTTCGTTTTAACGTTGTTCTGAATTATCGGTAAGAATAAACGAACGTATTCAATAGGCCACACACGAGACATCCGGTCACAGTAGCTTAAAATATTTATAAAAGCGATAAATATGAGAAATAATGTTAATTAAACTTGCAGAAATATCGAACTGTCTTAGACAGTGCAAAAAACTTAAATAGTATTTGAAATATTAGACGTAAATTAAAAAAAAAATACTATATAAAATCAACTGTCCACCACGTTATAAATCGAAAAAGGATGTCTAAATATCTGCAACGAGAAAATTGAATTAAAAGCTTCTTTTACATATTATTGTTCTATCGTAATATTATATTACAGATTTTAGAATATAACATGAAAATTTGATGAAATTAACCTACAAGAATTCCAAAACTGACGACACACCTTTAGAAAATAAATTGCCTAGGCCTCATCAAAATAAAAATCCTTTGTAAAATAGTCGAGTTGACAATTTTTCAAAAAAAAATAAAAAAGAATCAGTGTTAAAAGAAAATTGAAGGAATCGTAGTTTTCAGTAACATGATTGTTGTGGTAATACGAACTCTTAAATAATTAATTCGGATTTAGTTTTGCGTTGTATCAGTGAAGAACACATCAAGATTTGTAGTTTCGAAAGAAAAACGCGTTAGCATAACGTGATTTAAGAACTTCACAAAATGGAGATGTTGTAAGTGGTGTTGAACCATGGCCCATTATGACAACTTCACGATGTGATTCCAGTTTGTTTTAGAAGTTTGTGAATCAAATTGATTCACAGAGTTGTACTTCTTTTTTGGGCTTTTCAATGCAATAACCCTAAACGTTATTTCCCAAACGGCATTTGCAGCAGTTGAGATAAATTTAAAAAAGGTTTAAATTACACCAATTTAACTAATGTTTGGAAACTAAAAAATATACCTTTATAACTAATTTAAAGACTGTATGCGACTGGCGATATTTATTCTCTTGCCTTTTTAAAAACTTTTACACACTTGGCCATTTTACAAATTACTTTCGCCTTGGTAAAGCCTAAATAATTCGACATTAAAAGGTTTGGAATTACTTCTGGGACACCTGCATACTGTAGCTTACTTCTTGGAAACATATATATTGTCCTCGATGAATTATTTTCTTTTGCTACTAACTTTTTAATTTCTTTTTAAAAATTAGACATAAATCATATAATTAATGTCAAATTATGAGGTCACTAACTTTTATAAATAGTAACATTTTTTTAGCAATACAGACTCACTGTAAAGATATAAACAACGTATTCAACGATTATGTCTATGCTGCATGATGTACAATTATTCCATTAAAAGGTAATTAATCTAAATATCTGCTGTAATTTTTGATTATGATTCTAAATTCTTATTTAAAACGTATATTATGTATATCAAAAAAATTGTTTTTTCGTTTAAATCTCATAAACCACGCAATTCCACGATAGCGTGTAGTATCACGAGCGGTTGAATCAAAGAAATGTAATTATACAAAACGAGCTCTCTCACACGATAATCTTCACCTAACGGCATCCAAATCTTTACATATTGTTAAATAATTTACGCGGAGATATGTACACTTCCTTCTGCGTGTGCAATTTCTTCAAGTCGTGGTCTACATGCCTACTTTTCAGTTGTTGTGATTCTTGTATTTAAATAAATTGATTAGATAAAGTCCATCTCTAATTACAAATCTTATAACATGACACAATAAGTTTTAAAATATTTTAACTTAAAACGCAAACATTATTTACAAGAGTAATAGCGCTCATAGAAAAACTAATTGTCAGATATTAAACTTCTTTCCTGAAAAAAAAAACCTGTAATAATGATTACATTAAAAAATTCTATGAAGTTTACATAAAATAATTTAGAACCATTTTTAGAATGTTTTCAAATTTGAAAAGTGAATATGCACAACATACACGATGATAATATTACAGTCACATCGTAAAAGAATCAGCCAAGTTTCTACTTCATCACAAATGGTTTATATAACCTTATTTATATTTTCAACAAATAAAAAAGTTCTGAGAAGTGCTTATTTCAATAATAACATAAAAACAGTGGTTTCACGAATTTTTCATCATTAAAAAACAAACAGTTTTATTGAACACTTGATGAAATTTAAAACAGTCATTTTATATTTTGCTGTCATTAATGTCAAGTACTCACTTTTTTACGATTAGGAGATGAGACTTCTGGAAAACCTTGATAGAGATGATGCTTTCATAACGAGTTAAAATAATAATAGAAATTAAATGATTAATTGAAATGATTATGTTTGCTTTTAGATAGGTACCGGTTGTATAGTAACGCATGTTTCTTATTATAAAACACAGTACATAGTTACACCACTGCGTCAAGATACCGTTTAAGTCATCCATAACATAAAGACAATTTGTCTAAGCGTTATTAATTTGATAATTACTGTGGCTTTAAAATTAGCGGATTTATATCCTTGACTATCCCAAGAATCATCAAATAGGACAAAAAGGCTCGACGCGCAACGGTTTCGTCCAAGTGTTAATTTGAAGGAATAACCTTTATCATTTATTATTGCATCTAGAAATTGTACACGGTGGTAGAGGATCAGATTGACTGAGGATTTATAGTTAAAATAACGTTTAACTGAACACAATATAGAAGAATACAGTTAAAGTTTAGAGAGGAAAGGAGCACGCAAGTCGCATTTTATCTGTATTACTATTCGCATTGAAGAGGTCCCTGTCAGCTGCGGCAGTAAAGTGTTTTTCAAGAGACCGCTGAATAAGTAGCTTTCTTGTCAGACGCTCGGACTTCAATCACACGTGTTATTACTGTGCATTACATTTTTACCCGCAACACAATGGTCCATATATTACGTCATAGACCCAGGCAACCATACATGCCCCGTATTGCAATGTCCGCAAGTCGACCATTCCAGCGTCATTAACAAAGCTGCAGACGCCGACAATTAAAGGTGCATGATGGCCCGATGCCAAGTGGAAACAATATATCAATCACTGCAGGGCTGGCAACCTTTTAAACGTTTCCAGTTTGAACCTTCCTGCTACTTAATTATACCGGTCGTTGGGAAGACATCTCAGCAAAACTCGGCGGGATTATAAATTTATTTGAAGACGTTTATAGTTCATTTGAGGCGTGAAGTTTTCAAAACCAATTCGCGACAATTGAACAAAAGTAATAATTTCGGATAAAATGTGAAATAAATTTTTCTCCATGTAGTAAATCTGATGCAATTAAACATATGTTACAAATAAAATATTTTACCAATTTAAAATACACATTCTGTCAGTGTTGAATGATTTTAGTTTTCATTTAAATTGTTGTTGGTTTAGATTTTTAACTGTCAACAAACAATTTGGCTGATGTATGGATGTGAAATATAACGAACTTTCTTTCCTCGAGAATTTAAGAATTAAATACCCTGTATCTAACGTAAGCGCAAACATAAGGATTTAACATAGACAAATGGTTTTTATTTTTCCTTATTCCTCAAATTATTGTGAAAACAAAAATTAAAGTTAAATATGTTCCTATGCTCCTATGGGCATGTAAAAGACGACACGTATTTGATGTTCCAACGTTAAAAATAATTATATTTGAAGCTGGAAAATTTTGGAATACAAATTAGCGCGATCGTATATTGACCAATTAAGTGGATTTATTTTAAGTTTACTTTTACTTTCACAGATATTACGCGTATTTTGAATGGAAAATGGAAGCTGAAAATCGCATTAGTGATGTGAGTGTTACAGTATTTAAAAAATGATTATTTACATTTAATGACTAAATAAAATTCATCTCACCTATGAGTAGTACGAAGAAATCACCCACGCTAAATAAAATATTATTGCAATGATCTTTAGTGAACATAATATACGAAATACATATTTCAGGACTTGGATCTTTCTTGCCTCAGCAAACAATTTGGGAAAAACATAGGAGCACTTTTAAAACATTTAACAGACGAGGGTGTGCATTTGCGGTATAAATGATGTTATTTTAATTGTTATTTTTCTTACAGGTGAATAACATTTAATTTATTTATTTATTTCAAATATAACAAAATGCAACATATTAAACATAACATTGGTTGTTGTTATAAAATATATCAGATTAATTCCAATAAATTACTGATTTCTTTTCCCCTATAAAAGTATATGAGACGCTTAGGAGATCAACATACCCATACTGTCCTCAAATAGTAGAAAGTGTACCATTCATTTATGAATGTAAATAATAATGAGAACCATTAAAAATTGTATGGAAACAATTCAACCCAAGAAGCACAAAAATAATGAGAATACGTACATAATAAGGCTCATCTAATAGTTATGATCGTGCAACAGCGTGCTGATGTAGTTTATAAAATATTTTTAATTAACTTTTTTTTTTATTTTATTCATTTTTCTACAACTACTGAACATTGTTCTCGGAAAAAATATGACTGACACTGACAGATTTTATTATCGAGAGTAATGCCATAATACGTTTATAACATCTCCACATGTCTCCTTCGAACCTGAGTTTCATTATTGTAACCTCAATACTTTTCATTAATTGGACTGACCCCTAGTACTGATATAGTATAATTCATCCTTTTTTATAACAGTATGTAAAATATATTTATCAGTTTCTACTTTCTTTTTCTTAACTGACAATTATTTAAAGTTATGCTTTTGGCATATCTACTTACAAGCTTTATATTATTATTTTATTAGTTTTTCTTTAATTAATTTCATGCATTACCTGGAAGAAGTTCGATCTTCTAGAATCGCAAAGTGTTGGCAAATGCAAAAATTAATGAAATTTACAAATTAGGCGATATTATTTGAAATTCATTTCTTTTATTAATGTCAGAAATGAAAATACGTCTGAAAATATTTTCTTATTGTTAATTCTATTAATAGGTAATTGTAATTTTAGCTTACAATTAGTAATTTGTTTTAAGATTTTACTGCAAATGATTTCAGTATGTAAGAATTTTGTGTACTGTTATTTCAAGTGCAAACCAGCTGCAAAATGGTAGCTGACATGTAGGATGTCAATAATAATCAATTTGAATGTTATATAAATATATAGTGACAAAGCCATCACATCGACCTAATTCATTATATTTCAATAACTACATCATTAAGTCGATATGAATATACTGAATAAGTTATTGCTCCATCGTAGTTGTAACATAAATGTGAAGAGTATAGCAAAGTTACACCTGACTCTTGTAATGAAAATGTTGCGGGCAGATAGTACTTTCACACCTTCAATAGCTCCTCTCAATAAATAAATGTAATATTTTTATATTCCAATGTCACGAGTATGACAGCACATAATCAATATTTGTTCAGAATAAAAATATTTGCTTTTAAATTTTATTAGGACGTCTATTTCTTAACTACTGGTTTAACGAGTTGTTTGCAACGTATGAAATGTTCATCTTCTCTATTGTCAAGATTAGCGCATAAACAATCCCTCCATCTGGGAGTGGAAACTCGTAAAATAGATTTTCTATGGGCTACAGCCACTATTATGCTTTGCACATTGTTCTTAATGGTGACCTGAGGCTACTTTCGGAGGTTTTAATACAGCGTCGAACAATGAAATGACTACCGATCATTACAGTTACGTGCCAATAACCACTCGTAAACAATTAGTCCTAACCTACAATTATTGAAAATTTTAAAAGTGTAAGAAATCTTTTTACCGCAGAAAAGATAATTGTTATCAGCAAGATCGGAAAAGGAGGATAATTTCATGTTACAGTTACAATTTACGTATGCAATTTCAAACAAGGAGAAGTTCAAGTTATCAATGATTTTCTAAATCATACAGTACACTACAATTTAATTTAACACAAGTGATATTCTAGATAGATAATAATATGTCAACAATAAATACTCCGGGCGTTTCTATTATATGCAAATAAATATTGTTCAAATTGTAACATACGGTGAGGCGACAACTATAGGTATGCATATTATTGTAGCACATAGAATTACAATCTAAAGTCTCTATGTTACTGGAATATAAAAATATACAAATTTTTATAATATTAAAATAAATAAATTTTCGACCTATATTGTAATTAACACGAGTTTTTTGCAATTCATTGGGTATTTATAGTATAATATAATTCCTCAAATAAATGGAAACAGTGTCGGTGCTTTACTTCTTGTTATAACATTGTACGAATGTTAAATTTTTACTCGCAGTTGGATGTTGGCTTGTAAATTACATTTTGACTTCTTGGATTGGTTATTTTTAAATAATCTTTTGTCATTATAAATGAAGTTGAATGTGTTTACAAAATTTTCATGTAGTTACATTTTATACAACGTCATAAGCAACGCTCTTATAATGTAAATTAATACTAAAACATTTTTTAGAATATACACAAAAATATATCCTTATAAATATTTCGAAAATAAATTCTCAGAAGTGAAGAGGGAAAACAAATACTTTACCGTAACACACAAATCCAAAGAAGTAATTTCTCTATTTAATGTAGTACTGTAATAATTAATAATGAAATTATTGTAGCGCACGAACATTAGGATCGCATTAATAAATTACTAAAGAATATAACAACAGATTTTATTTTAAATTTGCTCCAACTGTATAAATATTATAAAACAAAACACAATGCACATTTTTATATTCTTGTTATTATAAACTAATGACACATAAACCAATCGCGTTCTGTTTTGTTCGTTTGAATGTGATATTTAATTCTTACTCGGATTTCGAGTGGTTTGATAAATCAAAACTTTTTATTCAATAGATAAAACATTAAACAATGAATTTCAAAAAGTTTTTTAAAAGTGATTTAAACAAATTCAAATCTAAAAACACTGGAAGCATCTATATTGCTTATTTAAGAAAATTTAGACCTCAATAACAAATTCCCGTATGAATAATTTGTATTTTGGACATAAATGAGGCGTTCCAGGTTTGATCAAAGAATCAGAGGTTTAAGAACTCCAGTTTAAACAATAATCAGACTATTGTATTAACAAATATCTATAATGTGCATAATATACATAAAAATTAATTATTATATTATTATTAATTGTATTATTTGACCTTCATAACAAAATTGAAATTCGTACTTAATAGATTTTTTAATATAAAGAACGCCTTTGACATTAATTTATTGTTACAATAACAAAATTAATTTTAAAATGAGGTAATGACTTAACGTCCATAGATTGACAAATCGCAATAAAACTTGTACATTATAAATACTTATAATGCGAACGAACAATAAGTGATAGAGGCTGACTATGGAAAATGAAATTTAGTATTTTGATGTGCTTCTAACAACTATGATTTTACTTCATATTAATTTATATCCTTTATTTGATTTTTTTACAGATGTTGCATAAATGAAAAATAATGCAGTAGCAAAACCAAATAATTTATAATGGCACCCGTGACCAATTTTTATATTATTTTATTATCATGTAGAGTACCGATCTGTCGTTTTCTTTATATTTAATTATTTTAAATGAGTTGTCCAAACAAGCACCAAGAAAATTTGAGATTACAAGAAATATGAAATATAGAAGTTAAATAACAGCAAGATCAAAACTAAAATTATGATTGGATAATTCTGGTTTCTAACAAGCTGACAGCTTTCAGTAATAATAATAAAAAGTTGCTTTTAACGTCTGTACTCAATTATATAAATGTTACGACAATGACGTCAATGTTAGGTACATATAACAATCACATTTAATTTAATGAAATTCTATTTTGACTATTATTCTTTGGTGATATATATTTTTTTAAATTCTCGACATGTACTTTGTTTATATCCCTTCCATAATAAGAGAATTATTGGCAGATTAAAAATATGCTAATGAAACTTAATGTTATACCCGAATTCATCATGTTCGTGGATGTGAAATTTGTTTTTAACAAATGCCAGTTATTATTGTAAACAGTACCTACTTAGGCTGATAAATTTCTTCTTGGACAACTTTCTAAGCGAACGAGGTACTCTTGATGAAATCCTGATGTAGCATAGTGGACTAAAACACTGTGGCATATGCCCGGCTGTACTATATGTAGACTTTTCACCTAGCGTGTACGCGGCTCTTGACTCAGGCTGACCTCTTGCCCTCTCTCACATTACCATAGCCAGAAGAGCGCTGGACCAGGCAAATCTCTTGCACACCTCGATCACCCAGGACACGGCTTTCATATGAAGTCTCCGGCTGTTCAGATAGAACGACACGTACCTCTATTCGTCCACAATTAAAACACTTATACGTATAATTACAGCTTAGTTTTATGTATCTGCCCACGCGCTTGTACTCTATCCCCTTTCAATTTTTACCTGCATTCGTTATTAAATCATAATAAGTTTGCGCTCACACGATCCCAGAAATATTTCATTAATAAAAGCGTGCAAGTATTTGTAACACGTTCTGTTATTTCACAGAATTTTACTTTTCACTTCTGGAAAGTCGGAAATTAAAAAAATTTTACGCTTAAAACTAAAAAATGATCACGTCATCGATTGATTTTCAGAAAACTATAGGTTAATTGCTTCATTTCATTCCTTCAGTAACAAGTGCGATTATAGTACAATTAGTCCCTTTGGTTAATCGACATAAATCTTCAAAAGTTTTTGTAGTGATGGCGTTTGAATAAACTTTCAATATAAAGAACAATCAAGTATGGAGGGCATTCACTTGCAATTTATTAAGAGCGTTATAAAGATCACACTGATTGATAGCATGAATTTTATGTTATTATACTGATTGCTCAATGATGTCAAATTTCTTAAGCTTACTAGAATCAATAATTGGTAAATTATGTCACAAACTGATGCGTCGTATATAAAAATGATATCTAAAACACCACTTCAGAAATTATTTTCTGTCTCTTGTGAAGGCTAAGTTTCTTGATTTAATTAATTTACTGCCGTGACAACACTTTTAAAATCTTCGCAAACGGTAATTAACTGCGGATTTTTAGTAGCTATCACGGACATCACATCATGCACAATATAATTTATGGAAATTTTAAAAATTTATTATCCTGATAAAGCCTGTTTAACCATTCACTACAATGTTTAGCAATTAATAATGTATAAAATTTGTTCTTGACAAAAATAAATCGGCAAATTTACCTAATGCAGTTAGTAAAAATTTACTTAAAATTAATCTTATTTTATTATATTGAAAATTTTAAACTTGATCTTAACATCGCAGTACCAATAATCAATCTAATCACATTTCTTATAAGAATATATAAACTATTTGGTTTTTAAATATAGATGCATAGATGAGCTAAGGAAAAAATACACAGTTTGATTATCAATTTTTTTTTTAAGAATTCTACGTCGTTGGAACAATTTTTATATTTATAATATTTTCAACCTTTTAAACTGGGAGGTGTACGTATATCTTATAGAAATTGTTCATAGTGTCATTCACTAATTTTAGATGATAGAATCAATAAATAGAGTTAAGGTTGTTCAAATTACTATTCTAAAAATTCTGATTTTATTAGGTCATATAACAGAAATACTCAACTCGGGTCTGTAATATTTCGGTTATTATGTTAGGTACAGTTTTCAAGATATTGCAAGACAAAGAAACTTATGTATCATAATAAAATTTAAAGACCACTCGAAGCTTTAGTTGCAATTTGAAATTATTTAATAACAAAATTTTCTTTGGTATTAACATTAAACAAAAACAGACCAACAGAAAAAGCACTTTCCTAATATTGTGTTACTAAAAAAAATCCAAAAAATATATTTCAAGTGACCATACCTATAGTTTTTCAAATTGTTGTCACCTTCTACTAATAAAAATAACAATAAGCTTTTTCCTCGGTCCTATATATTTTGATAATAATGTTAAAATAATAGACTCTCTATCAGATCTTAAGAAAAATACGAGCTGATTATTCGTTATCACGCTTGTATTACATTTAGAAAATTTTGTCTATTTGTGTATCCGTAATCCACACTATCTGAGGTAGAAAGAAAAATACAAAATACCTGTAAATATTTAATAAACTCGGAATAAGTAAGAAGTAGATATATAGAGTAAATTTAAAAGTTTTATCAACCACAGGCTACGAAGTAGAATATCTCATTCACATAAGATATGTTTAAAGTACCTCGATCTTGTATATTTATATACTCATAAGTCTTATTTTTCTTTGTTTCATCCATAAATTATGAAATAATATGGTTGATCCATTTGATATTTTTAATGTAATTAAATTTCATGTACCGAAATTTCTTATCAGAAATGCTCCTTTGTTTCATATTGATGTTGCTAAAAATCAATGGTGCTTTTTCATCTTTAAATAAAATGTTGACGTTGTGTAATATATATTTCTCGAATTTAGACTTAATTTAGACTTAGATTTTAGAATTTAACCAATGTCCCATTTATTTATTCAGTCTAGGTGCAGAATCAGTACTCGCATTATTTTGCAGGCATTTTTGTGTGAAAGGAAAACATTTCAGTTAGTAGCACTGTTGTTATTTCCCCTAATAAACGTCACACAAACGTCTAATGAAGAACGCTAGACGATAGAAGTTTGACTAAAGTAATGAAATGGCAACGCAAAGTACATTTTTAACTTAAAAAAAATCATAAAGTAATTAATGAGTTTTGCTTTTATTACATCTTAGTCTCGAAAGTTTTATAAATAAACGTGCCCAACAGAGTGCAAAAATAAATGTATTCTTTGCACATTCTGAGATAGATCTATATATCTGTTATTATATTTTAAATTTCAATCAATCCAACACTATTTTCTTTAATTGAAATTCAGAACTTCGGATCATTTGTGACTTTATTAAATCTGAAACTTATATCGGTCATTACATTGAGTTCGAGTTTTTTTAAAGCAAATATTTACCCATTGACGCTGTGCAATGTTCATTTAAAACCAACCATATTACTACAAACAGCTACCTGCCTCTTCGAAAAAGGCCAATCACAGATACGTAGAGAAAGTTTTTGTAATTTTGTCTAACTTTTGATTAATTACATAAATTTCTTTATAAAAGATTATTGATTATCCTTCTATTCCATATTAATCTCTTATATTATAAATTTTTGGGACTATTAAACTTTTATCTTTTTATTTATATAAATAATAATAAATAACTATTTATTAAAAAGAAAATAAGAGTCTGCTCAAAAATTTTATTCCTAATATTTGTTGCTTTGCAATATTGAAGTGTGGTGTTTGATTTTATGCAAAACTATTTGTACGATAAGGTCGGATGGATGCTATAGTTTTTTATACTTTTCATTAAATCCAGTGTTAAATTAAGTTCTGTGTTAGGGATTGATGTGAATTAAGAATTCACATGAAGTACATTATTACGTCAGGGTCATCAGATGAAACATAAACAATCCCGACCCTTCTTTCATTCATCAACCAATTTTGCAATTAAAGAAATAACTGCAATAATGAAAGGAACAGATGTAGATAATTTACATGTTTTTGTAGAAAAAAAGTGATGTCTATTTTTCGTTGTGTTTTTATTCTAGATGTATTTTCTAAAAGTAAAGTAAGTAAAAAATAACAACAAAAATATTTGTTATTTTCATAAATAATTGTATTATTTATTTATAAATGACAGCAGTAATCTAAATTACTGTTGTTATCAAATCTTAATGGTAGTTTTTAAATAATTTTTGAAATATCGCATAAAAACCAGTTCGTCGTGATGGAATTTAAAAAAAATTGTTATCAAGAAGTTGGTTCTTTTTTCCCTATTTTTAGCCTAATTGAAGTGTCAACTTAAGGTAGCTCATTTTGAACCGTTAGTAATTTAAATATTTTATGGCAGGTTGTTTTTACACTCACATTAAGTTGAAACTAATATAATGACAGAACTGTTTTAATATTGTGTACAGATATCGAACTCTTTTATGATGAATATTTCGAAACAACGACACCACACCTGAGTCTCAGCGATCACTTAATTTAATAAAAATTTAATTGCGCACAGTCGCAGCCGTTCCGTTTTCATATCATGAGGTGCGGTAGATTTTTCAAATGGAAAACAATTTAATTGGTCATAAAGTCTGTTTGCACACAATACCGCGGAAAATGTGTGCCATCCCGAGTAATAGTAAAGTAATTAAAATTAAACGAGCTTACGTAAGCTGCAAAAATGTATGCAGGGATCTACGCCGCACGTGTTACGTACACGCCCGACACCACAGGTGCTCTTTTTCATTGGTTGTCCCATACGTCTACATTAAAATAAATTCATGTACGATCACTTTAATTTATATGTGTACTGCGCAATCACGGATCTCGATTTTAATATCGCAACTGATGGATTTTTAACAAGTGAACTTTTTACTTGCTATCCAAATTATAATTATTTATGTTTTATTAATTATTCAGACTAAGTATCATATTTCCTTGTTTAAAAGATCATTTAATAACAACATTCATTTTGTACATCATTTTTTGTTGTTTACGTTTTTTACAGAATTCTCTTACCAGTTAGCAATGTAATTCCCAAATTCCTTTGATAAATACTTATAATTAAACAAATACTTTTCCGCTACCTTCCTAAATAAGATGTACTTTATACTACTAACAACAAGTGGTTGTTTGAAAGATTACAAATATAAATATAGCGATAACAAAAAAATATTATCAAATGCATACTTTCAATTTCATCAAAATTATGAAAGGCACTGGGCGCAATGCGTACAAAAATACTTGAGTTTATTTTCTATACGAAAATTCACATTTTAATATGTCGGTAAAGTTTTACAACGTTAAAAACTAACAGTTAAATTACATTTTGCAAACTGAAGAGTAACGAGATTTGTGCTATTTGTTACGAAGATAAAAACATTAAAACACAGCAGTTATAAAATAATAGGGACTTTTTGTACAAATTCATCAAGTTTCGATATGGATGGACTTAATTTATCCTCAATAAAAACAATCCAAAATTTGATTATCATAGCTTAAGGGAAAAAATAAATGTTTGTAATTATGTCTGTACACAAAAAAAAGATAATACGCAAGAAATATCTAATTACTATCTTGTCTCACTGCTGCTACTTATATAAAAAAAAAAAAATTGAAAAGTATATAGGAAATCAAAAATATAGTTATCTTGAAAATTACACTTTATTCGCTGAAAATTAATTTAGTTTTCATAAAAACCGCAGCGCTAATGATCCAATTTGTGGTACTCGACAGTAATATTCTTGACGCTTTTGAAACTAGGGAATTCGTGTGATTTAATTAAAGCCTTTGACTGTGTATCTCATAACATTCTTATAAATAAATTAATGAAATATAATTTTAATAATCAAAGTAATAACTTATAATATCACATTCCAATAAAGATACCAGTGAGTTAAAATTAATGGAGTTTTGTCAGCAAAGAGTACCACGGGGTTCAACCTTAAGATCCCTACTTTTTCTTATTAATATGAAATAATTTTTATAAATGTCATTGTGACAAAACTTGATATTTCCGGTTTTCTCTATACTGATGATTTATAATTATTTTACAATAAATAATATTAAGGATTGCATAAAATTTAGATAATTGAAATCTGATATTTATTAACCATTTCAATAATATAACTTCGAATTTATTAACAGAAGTAGTAAAAATCAAATCAAACTGATACAGTGATAAAATTTATTCAGCACTGTCGCACCAAACTGTCATGTATATATTGTTCGGACTCCATTTAGTTAGATTCACGTCGATTCGTTTGAGGGCGTGCAAAGAAAATTTTTAACATATGTGTCATTTAGGCTGGATGGAGTATATCCTGCAATTGATTTTCCGCAACTCCTGAAAAGATTTTCGTTTCACAACTTTACATAGACTGATACATTTTCCTGATATTCTAGGAAAAACTGACTTTCATACATTGCCATATAATTGCTTCACTATCAGTTATTTTATTTGCCCAGTTCTGGCATTAATGCTCATAAATATTCACCTTTGTATTAAATGTGCGAAAATTGCAATACTCTCCAAGCACATTTCAATATTTTTCATTGTGATTTGAGTGAAACAAAGAAAATGTTTTCTAACATTAATACTGTAATTAACACTTTACAGTAATATATTTGTTCACTCACCCTCTTTACCAATCCAGTTGGATTTATTCTGTGGAATTTGTTTCTAATAATAATAAAACAGTCACTTTTTTTGCGAGATACAAATTCATTTTCATCTAAATTAAATTTCTTGGTGTCCATTTAAACACTCATTTATGAAAAAATCCTCAAATAGATGCTGTAGCATTAAAATTAGGAAACAAGATATATGATTTACGAAAATTAATATTAATGGTATCTTGTTATATGGACAAGCAAGCAAAACTCAAAAAGTTTTTGCATTGCAAAGGAAGGTAATTAGGATTATGAATAAATTAAAATATAGAGATGATCCTTCAGCCTGAAAATACTAAATTCTCCATCGATCATCATTTTGGAAAATTTTATCAATGCCAAAAATATTGCCTCTAATCGAAGATAAAACAAAATTTTCCGTAAATATGATACGAAATATCTATAAGCAACACAAAAAAGCTACAATATGGTTAAAATTTTATTTGCATAAAATGTTTTGATAAATTACATATTACAGAAAAAAACACTATTCATTGTTAAATTTAAATCAAAACTAAAAAAATTCCTGTTGCGACAAAGCATTTTACAGCCTCTCAGAATTTTTCGAACATGACTTATCTCAGTCGTGAGTTTTCTCTGCTTTTAATGATATAGAGTATTGCACCTTTACATGTTACTTCTTGACGTATGTAAACACATTTGTACATTTGACACTAAATTTAAATATTATATTATTATTGCTTACGTTAACGATACGATAATGTTAAAATCTTGAAATTCAATATGGGGTTGGTTAAGTTTGTGACGTTGTTAAGCAAAAATGCCTAACTCTTATGTTTTTATTAATAATGCACGTTGTGCAAAAATTCGCTAATAAACCTATAACTGCCTACCATCTTGCCTGTCGAGATGTAAGTAAATTTCAATTTTATTAGAATAATAGGAGTCCAGAAGAATCGGAGCAGCTGGAAAGACAGACCAGTATAATTAATTGTAGCATGATATGATAACATAATTGTGGTGTAATATTGGTGTGTTTGTAACTTTTTGCCAAATATATATGGCTAATGACAGCAATTGAGGTTTTACTCAATCTATAAGTTATTTGTTTTTAATGTCTGTTAATCTCCCAATATTTTGTTGGTGTGTTGTATATATTTAAAAGTAATAGTACCAACAGAAGTAAGTTTTTGTAAGAGATTGAATGGTATTTGATAAACAATATATATATTCAAAATCTAACCCATAATTCAGCTTATAATTACCCTGATATCTTTTAATAACAATATGGTATCTCTGTCTTAGTGATCTGGGATAGATGGATTTTTCGAGATAGTGAAATTTCATTTAAGAATTTGAGATTTCATTAAAACATATCACACCACAGAAAGGTACAAATACCAAAAAGAAACTGCAACTATACATCATTAAAAGCAGCATAGAAGTTCTACAGAATTGCATTGTGGGAGATAATAAGACAGCAAGAAACTTTCCCTTTCCAAAACTGTTGTTAAATAATGTGGAAAACAACTTGAAGCAATTCCAAACATAGGAAGAAATATTAAAATACAAAACACCAAAAGGAGAATACTGGAGTAAAGCAGAAAACATTAAAATCTTTAAAAAATAATAACAAAAAATATATCCACCACTGAATACTAAGAGACAGTAATGAATGTGAAAATTAAGATGAAAACGTATCAGATGTATTGGTGTATTGGATGTTTAAAAAACTATACAAAGACCCGAAAAAAAAATTGTGCTGTAGTTATTTATAAATTAATGCAAATATATGCAAAATATATATAGACCACCATGAGAAAAGTTTAGATCCAAATATTTCTGACAATTTTAGAACCAGTATTATTAGACATTTATTCGACAGAAAAAGTAACGTAATACAACTAAAATTACACTTTACGAGTAAAGCCGTTTTGCCTTCAATCTCAAAATTAAAAATTTTAAATCCAACCGTAAATTGTTTGATATATTTTTAGAATGACTAATAAGAAAGGTATGTTGTTACAAAAAAATACAACCAGATAAAACTTTATTTCTTAAATAGTTAATTTTGAAAAAAAAGTAACAATTTATTCAGCTTAGGTAATTGGTAGAGGCCATTTTCAAAACTCATTTTAATCTCTTTTCTAAAAATCTAGTAAAAAATTCTGGAAACAATTTTAACCATTCAGTACAGCCTTTACATCATCTATCAAAAAAAAAAACTTTTAGAACGGTTTCAACTATTTCAAAATAGATGACATAAATGTTTAAGTATTACTAATAAGCAATTCCAACATTTATAATACTAACTAAAGCATTAAGCACTAATTTGAATAAATTATTGTTATTTTTATTTAATTAAATTCTTCATTTTTATTAAGTAAATAATATGATAGTGATTTTTTAAAATCATAACATTTTGGAATTTCTTTACGTTTCAATCGATCTAAATGACAAACATGTATAATTTTGTTATAAGTTTTATTAATTTGTCTCTATCTGGTTGACGTTTCTTACACAGACTGGGTTTTGAAAACTAAATTTACAGGATTTTTTAAAATGTATTAGCAGCGTCATGTATCAGCATGTTGTAATAATTACTTTTTTAAAAATTTAGAAGTTTTACGTTTTCGTTGAGATTCCTGTTAACCTATTATGGTTATCTTGGTAATCATTTCCAATATCACTACAAATTTTATATACAAATTTTGTTTGTATCAAGGACGTTATAATACAACACAACAGTATATTATATTTCTAGTTCAATAAATAAATTATTGATATGAAATCTATTTATTTATTTAAATATTCGAGTAGAAAGAGCCACAGTTTTAAATTGAATTCTTATAATTCTACGGACTTCTAGAAAAAAGCTTTGAAATTTTTTAAAATCACTTTTCTTCAAAAATTTAATATTCCAATATCATATTGTTATTAGAAAATGTTACTTGCTTTGAAAATACTATAAGATGACAAACCTTAATTTACTTTTTAACATGTATACAGCATTTTGTATAATAAAATGCTAAATTAAGATGTCATGTTATAATTGTTATTATTAGTTAAGTATATCGAAATGAAAACAATAATATTTTGCGGAAAATAATCTTAATTTTTAAAAGTTTGCCCAGTGTATTAAAGTTATTAAATTATGTAAAGTAGGAATAGGAGTAGTTATAACTTTATATATTACATTTCATTGAAAGTGCCTGTAGCCAGTAGTTATAAAGAATGAAGTAACCTGAAATTGCAATACATTTGACTAAATGCTCGTTTATAGCTATACGCGTGCACATTATAGAGTTAGTAACAACCACTATAAACATACATCACTGGATTATTGCACATTAAGTTCACCAACATATTTTAACGCAATCTAGGCCCATCGTTGATAAGCCAAAGAAAATTGCTTCTTCTGTTCATTCTAAATCAAATATTATGCTAATATCAGTTTTAATCACTTTATCGCCGAAATTTTTACTACTTATTTGTCATATTTTCGAATCGCATCAATGTAAAAATTTTTATTAACATCCTTAAACCATGTTTCAAGACTGTCAAATCAGTTTATAGCTTCCACAAGTCATGTTAGTTGACTCACATAGCTAAAATCTTTCATAGAATTGTAACGAGATGTACAAACTTTTTCATAATAATTACAGCCTATGTATGCAAAATATACTTACATAAAAAAGGAACATCGTTCTAAAAACCAGTAAAAGTTTAAAACTGAGATATTTGTTTTTCAATTTTCTTTAAAAATGACACTGAATTTTAATGCAAGAGCAACGATATTAACTATCATACTTTTTTATATTATTATTTTTCCTTCAATGTTACCGACTTTCTTATTATACTCTTACAGAAAATATAATTTACTCTTTTCGAATGCAATAAATCAAAGAGTTACTCTCTAAAATTAATTAAATTGTATAAGTTTCCCGTCCTCTTTTTGTTAATCTTTACAATAATTAAATACTGCTAATTATCAAATATATGCGACAAAACTTATCAACTCATTAATCGCATTTCTTGTGTAATTAATTTAGGCTATCATTAGCAATAATATTTGCCCTTTCATCTGGTTATTAATTTCACTGTTTAATATAATTAACCTTTTATCTGACAAGAAAAGACGTACCTAAATGCATCTTATTAAACTATGTCAAATAATTAAGCCACTTTTGAAATTAAGATCTAAGGTACCACGTATTTCTTAGCTAACATTTGACAACTGTTGCGTAAATAACAACAGCATAAAAACTATTGGTTTTACTAATGTTAATCTCCGCTTTTAAAAGTGCACCATGAATTTGGAATAAAAAGTGTTGGGTAACATTAGCAATTTGCAAACGGATAATTTTTAATTTCCTTTTGTCAATGAGTAATCACCCAATTATTTAATATTCATGCTCTACATAATTAGGCATGTAATTCGTTGTTCATGAGTAACAATGGTTTTTATTTCTTCACGGTCGCGGTTGATCCACACAGTTAACCGCACGCGTCATAACGTAATTTTATTTGGTTCAATGTCAGGTTCGTTTTAATGTGGGAATTTAATTAAAAGTGAAAACAATGCACGATCATTGTAACAATGGTGTTTTATTAAACTAAATTTCTGTGAAAATGCTTATGAATAAAAGACATCATTACCATAACCTTACAGAAACCATTGCAATTCTTGTCTGCTCTAACATTAAAATCTCCAGAGCATACTTGTTAGCACAGGTATTTACAAAAGTTGAGAAATTTCATGATACCTACATTATTGATTTTATGAAATTAGGTATGGACCTACTAGTACATTCATGATCATTTGAAATTTATTTTATTTTGCTTATTTATATCGTACACATCTTACAGAATTTTCAGGCTCAACAGATTTTGTTAAAATGTATATGTAAATTACTATTACTACTTAATGAAAGGGTTTTAAATACTCTGAATTTTATTTCTTCAGAAAACAATTTATTTTGGTTTTCTAGATTTAAAAAAAAAACTTATGGAATTTAATCTATCCCTGTATGAAGTGGGTATACTTATATCTTACTGTGTTATATTCTATACGTATGTTCAAACTGTGCTGTGATATGTATCTTCTTTTGTGAACAGTGTATGTAATTTATGACAATCATATTGAGATTTTTTTTTACAAAACATAATTTAATCAATGAACAAGATGTTATACTTTGAATGTCCGTCTGTACGTCACACTTATCGTACCACTATTAAATACATTCTTCTGAATTATGGTGCGCATAAATCATAATATCAAAAATATCTGGAATTTCTCCAGAACTTCCCCAGTTTTTTTTAAGTAAGTTATACCTAGTCGTAAAGAGAATTGAGACATCTACCATAAACATGAATAAGTATCAGCCTGAAGCTTGAACAAGAAGTTGATTGTCACTGGCGGACAAACGAAAATAGAAATAAATTATACGTAAGTGTAAAGAATAAAAAAAATTAATAATATGTTTCTTGAGATAAAAGGCCAATCTAAAAGAGAAATATGAGTTATAATATCATATTTGTCAGTCATAGTCATTTACTACACTAAAAAATTGTCTTCTTATTTTTCTACTTTATATGGATCATCCAGGACAAACAAATACAGGTGTCCCAGAAGTCGCGGACTAGTTTGTAATAGATTCTGAAAACTAAGACAAACTTTCTTTTACGAAAATTTCGAAGCTCTGATAGTTTTTGAGTTGTAAGAAATTTTAGTTAACTAATCACACAGCATTTCTTAAGTGGTTTCTCAAATATAATCTAAAATTTTAGATCGTTACTAGGAAACAATTTATGGCGTTTTTTCATTAATGTTATAATCCTGCTTATTTCTACTTTCTTTCTTATTTCTACTTATTTCTTAGCAACCATTTAATATTCTTTGAAAGATAATTTTAAAGGGCTTTCTGGTTATTTTCAACTGCTTTCGAAAACTATCAGACCCTCACAATTTTTGTAAAAGAAGGTCCGTCTCAGTTTTTCACAAAACATCTACTTTTGTAAACTGGTCCATGAG
This sequence comes from Asbolus verrucosus, assembly GCA_004193795.1. NCBI lineage: Eukaryota > Metazoa > Arthropoda > Insecta > Coleoptera > Tenebrionidae > Asbolus > Asbolus verrucosus. Next base: position 1,969 of record QDEB01027452.1, on the reverse strand, counting down.
TTCTGAGAGACCTGTATATATACCTGTAGGCTAGCGTGAATAGTAAATAATGCAAACGTTGTGACTACTTTACAAAACAATGTTTTTTTTTTTTTAAACACCTTATATAAAGTTAAACTTGCAACCATTTTCGTCTTTGAGATAATCAAAATGTAAAAAACGAATCTCAAAAAGGTCGTTTCAATAGTTTGTTTGAAATAAAAGTTGCTGTTATTTCCGGCTAATCTACTTCAGTTTATCACTCATAACTATGTACTGTTGCAAAAATTCATGTCTTTATCTCTCTATTTGAATGGATCACCATATGGGTATCCATATATGTACCTACGCGTTGCAAAAACGTAAATCATTGTATGGGGTAAAACACTACGAATAAAAGCAATCCAGTGTTTTGCTCAGTTTTCAAAACAACGTTAAAAATTTTTTTGGTAAAAATTCATTTTTCTATCTCTCTATTTTAATTGATCACTCGATATACACATTTGTAACAATGCGCCATAGTGTTATAGACAGAACTATGTGAAATTAATTGTAAAAATGGTTTTACTAAGTATCTAATCATGCATTGAGGACGGCGTTATGGTCTTATTAGGAAGTAATTTACTTGTTATTCTAATTAACAGTCATTTATACTGTTCACATTTTAATATTTTTATTATATTACTTCCACAACATCCAAAGAGAATTATTGTAAACAGTCACAATCTGAAATTTGCTAATGATTTTTTATGCATTCATGTGATGTATAACACAGTTTAATAACAATAAAGTTACATTTAACTTTATTCAAAGTCGATGATAATTATTGAGTTGATTTATTAGTTTATTAAGTTTTATAGGAAGTTTCATTAATTAATTTTTAATTTCTAGAAAAGATTATTTTACTAGCGTTATTTATTTTAACTGAAGATAGACAGAAGAAAAATTTGGAATATTGAAAATATTTCACCAATTTGTCATCCACTTTTAATCATAAAATGTTATGTGATTAATTTACCTTGACTCGAATAAATTTGTACTAACTAAGCATAATTTAAAAACAAACAAAAAAAAATAAATTATATTTCTATTTTCTTCTGTTTCTCATGCTTATTGCACTCTATTAAATAGTGTCATTTTTTTATAATAATTATGTGTATTTATGTCATTTTCTCCTATTATTATACCTTAGTATACCTATACTTGTCAATTATTCTGATTCGTTCCTTGTGAGCATACAAACTAACTTAACAAACACTATTCATCTATTTTATACATGACTATGTAGATTCATGTCCATATATCAATTATTTGTACCAATAGTTTTTAGTTTAATTTTCTCCCTTTATCCTGTTATATTTTTATTTTGTTTTTGATTTATTTTTAATTAATTGTTTTTTCATTCTAAGTTGGCGATGATAAATAAAACATATATCTATTAAGATGGTATAATCTAAGACTTGCTGTTTGTTTCTACAGTCAACCTACAATGAACATTTATTAAATTGCACGATATTTTTATTTTGTATAAATTAGTGTCAGTTCATTAGATTAAACTGAATTGCGTAAGCTCGAAATGTATGAAAATCACACTTTCACCGAAGTGGGGTACATTTTGCATCCCAGAATTTTTATAATTGCAAATTTTTCAAATATTCTTAACTGTGGTAAATAAATTAAAATTTCATCTTTTCTGATCTAATTTTATTGAAAACGTTTTAAAATTTTATTTAATACTGGAGTATCCAAGTAAATAAATTAAAAGCAAATATGTCAAATTTTTTGGGCCAATTAACTTAATTTTTTTGATTTTATGATTTTAGTTAATTTTAGTCAATTTTAGTTAGTATAGTTTAGGACTCTGGTCTCTAACGATTAAGCGAGTTTATAGATGACATTTAGAACATGTTTTTTTTGAATTTTATAGAATATTTCGTTTCAATTCTCAAAGTAACTCTAGCTATGTGAATCAAATTGTATTACTTGTATA
>QDEB01027414.1:0-14404 GCA_004193795.1 Asbolus verrucosus | reverse complement strand
AAAGCCCGCGAGAAGCAGCTGGAGGAGGCGCGACGGTTGGCGGCGCTGCAGAAGCGCAGAGAGCTCCGGGCGGCCGGCATCGAGGTGAACTCGCGCCGGAAGAAGAAGCGGGGCGTCGACTACAACGAAGAGATCCCGTTCGAAAAGCGACCGGCCATCGGCTTCTACGACACGTCCATCGAGGTCATCGACCCGATGGCCCCTGATTTCAACAAGATGCGCCAGCAGCACCTGGACGGCGAGCTGAGGAGCGAACAGGAGGAGAGGGAGAGGAGGAAGGACAAGCAGAAGCTGAAGCAGCGCAAAGAGAACGACATACCGCAGGCGATGCTGCAGAACCAGGAGCCGGCGAAGAAGCGGTCGAAGCTGGTGCTGCCGGAGCCGCAGATATCCGACCAGGAGCTCCAGCAGGTGGTCAAGCTGGGGAAGGCGAGCGAGGTGGCGCGAGAGGTCGCCGCCGAGAGCGGGGTGGAGTCGACGGACACGCTGTTTAGTGACTACACGATGACTCCGCAAGCGGCGGCGACTCCTCGCACGCCGGCGCCGCAGACGGATAGGATTCTCCAAGAAGCGCAGAACGTGATGGCGTTGACTCATGTCGATACTCCCCTGAAAGGGGGGTTGAATACGCCTCTGCACAACTCGGACTTCAGCGGCGTTCTTCCTCAGTCTTTGTCGGTGGCGACTCCCAATACAGTGCTAGCAACTCCTTTCAGGTCTTCTAGAAGCGACGGAGCCAACACTCCGGGGAGTGTCGGGTTTTTGACTCCCAAAAGCGGAGCTGTGGTCGCAACCGGACCATCGGGAAACTTCACTCCGTCGGTCAGAGATAAATTAAACATAAATCCAGAAGAAGGTTTGGATGTAGGTGATACTCCAGCAGCCCACAGATCTTATCAAAACTCGGTCAAAGAGCAGCTGAAGCTAGGACTAAGCAGCCTGCCTCTCCCGAAAAACGACTACGAAATAGTCGTCCCGGAACACGAAGAAGAGGAAAGGACCGAACAAGCAGAAGAAGAAACCGTAGAAGACCAAGCGGATGTGGACGCTCGACTCCAAGAAGAGCTCAGAGCGAAGGCTGCAAAAGAGCTGGCGATGAGGTCACAAGTCATCCAGAGGACCATGCCAAGGCCCCAAGAAGTTAATTTAGCAGTATTAAGACCTGTCCACGAAAGCCACTCATTGACGGAGCTGCAAAAAGCTGAAGAACTCATCAAATGCGAAATGGTCACCATGTTGCAGTACGACAACCTAAAAAATCCTAGTCCCGTTCAAAATAAGCGCTCTGCTATTTCACACGCCCAGCAGTTGGCATTCCTGGAGCAACATCCGTACGAAGATTTCAGACCGGAAGACTTGAAAGTATCGAAGCATTTGCTCAAGCGCGAGATGGAAGTCGTCAAATACGGGATGGGGCACGGCGAGCTGCCCATAGAAGCATACACTCAAGTGTGGGAGGAGTGTCTAGGTCAAGTACTCTTCGTCCCCAACCTTAACAAGTACACAAGAGCCAACTTGGTGAGTAAAAAAGAAAGGTTGGAATCGGCGGAAAAGAGATTGGAGCAGAACCGATCCCACATGGCGAGGGAGGCGAAAAAGGCCGCGAAGATGGAGAAGAAACTGAAAATTTTGACGGGAGGTTACCAGTCGAGGGCGCAGGGTTTGATCAAGCAACTCCAAGACTATTTCGAGCAAATCGACCAAGCGCATCTGGAACTGAACACTTTCAAGTTTCTGCAAGAGCAAGAGAAGAACGCATTGCCCAGGCGGATACAAGTGAGTATTTCGAATCTAGCTGAGACACTTTTTGAGGGAGAACTGTTCTAGTCGCTCACTGAAGATGTCAACCGCCAAATGGAACGCGAAAAGGGTCTCCAGAACAAATACGCAGAATTGCAAGCGCAGATTAAGCAGGTTCAGACGCACGTGGAGCAGCTGCAGGCTCAAGACCCGCTGGAAGTCGCGCAGAGCGATCAAGAAGTTGTTTTGCAAATTCCCACACCGAGTGTGGAAGTCGAAGCGCCACCGCAGGAGAATCTCCAAGATTAGGAGTGTTACTGGAGTTATTTTAATTTTGGTTCAAATTATGTCTAATTATGTAAAAAATTAATAACAGATTTAAGAGTCACTTCTTGATTTCATCATTTACCAAAATATACATACTTGACTTAAAAATAAATTAAGAATCGGCACAAATGAACCTAAATATACACAAAATAAACCCAAATCACAATAAAATAAAATAAAAAGTTAAATATATCACATCTTGTATTCAGTCAGCTGGCCCCAAGAAGGACCAGATTTCAGTTTCACCGGAAAAGGGATGGACAGTTTGACTGACTCCTCCATGGTTTTCTTCAACGTTAAAGCAAAAGCTTTAAGGCTATTCTTTGGCACTTCGTACAGAAGCTCATCGTGTAGATGCAGTACTAAATTGGGTAGCTCCTTCATTGAGGAACATTTTTTCTCTAGTTCTACCATGGTATTCTTGACGACATCGGCGGCTGAGCCTTGGATTGTGGTGTTAACAGCTTGACGTTCAGCTTGACCTGGATCGTTACGAGTTCTAAATTCGTCTATTGCATCAAGTAGGGTCCGGATTTTAATAGAACTATTGAAAACCCATGGTGCAAGATTTCTTCAAAAGGTTTGGTAAGCAACTAAAACTCCGGACCCTTTTAACAGTTGCAATTTTAGAATATTTCTTTTTTTAACTTACTTCTTATGGCCACGTTTCTGTGATTTATGTGTGATAAATACCGCCTTCTTCCAGCTATGGTCTCTACAAAACCATTCTCTCTGCACTGATCCACCACTTCTTTTACATAATTTTTGACACCTGGATATGTTTTCCTAAAAGTTTCCATGAACATGGTGGCGTCTTTTTCTTCAATTGACAACTGTTCTGCTAGAGCTTTGCTCCCCATGCCGTAAATGATGCCGTAACAAATCTGTTTGGCATGTTGCCTCAGATTGTCGGTTACCTAGATTTAGAACATTAACTGTAAACTGTCATCCACAACACTACTTACCTCATTTTCTCCAATATTGTTCCATTTGGCAGCGACTGATCTAAAAACGTCCCCTTTGCCTCTCATGATCTTACACAGCAACTTATCTCGCGACAGATGTGCCAGCAATCGCAGCTCCAACTGACAGTAATCAGCCGACACGAAAACACAACCTTCTTCGGGCACGAACGCGTTTCTGCAGCTGATGGCGATCTTCCCTCCGACTTCAAAATTTTTGGCAACGTTTTGCAAATTGGGTTCGTGCATCGAAATGCGACCGGTCACAGTGTGGACGATGCAACGACCGTGAACACGTCCGTTTTCAACCGAACGTATCAACGGTTGCACCATCTTGGTCATGGTGGTGTTGAGTTTGCGCCATTGTAAGACCAGAACCGAAATCGGATTGTCGTTTTTCTCCAGAATCTGTCTCTTGGTGCTAACCTTGCGGCTTTTGACGAACCCTAAAACTCTCGCGACATCTTTGGACGAAGTGAAGGAAAAGCGTCTGCCAGCCAGACCGTAAGCCTTTCTCTCTAAAATCGATTTTTCTTTATTTATGGTATCGACTAGTTTATGCAGGGCTTTTTTATTGGTGCCCAAACCCACGAGCTCCATTTTCGCCAGAATGCGCAAGCAAGTCATCTCAGTAGCTAAAATTTTATGTTTTAGTTCGTTTCATAAAGCAATCGAAACTTTTACCGTAAACGTTCAGAAGATTTGGATTTTGTCTGCGCAACTCGTCTTTGACTGACTTCACCAAATACCAAGTGAGAAGTGATTCAATGGACGATCTTAATTTGGATTCGACAACACTCGAAATGTCCAAAGCGGGACTTCCGTTACCTTTATTAACACCACACAGATGCGAAACGTTTACCATTTTGGGGCAATAAGCCAAAATCTGGGGTTATTTTAATAAGTTTTAAGTTTGCTAACTTGATGACTATTTACCAGTGCTTGCAGATTCTTTTCTTTTTCCTCGGGCTCCAGGATCCAGTCACCGAGTTTCGGGTCTTCGATCTTCGCATGGAATTCGACCTCACAACAATTCTTCAAGACTTTAATCTGTTCTTTGCAATCGAACATCTTGACAGATGCGTCTTTATTAATGGCGAGAGATCGAACGAAATCCACACATTTTTCCATTTTTGTCAAACTGAGGTAGTACACAGTGAATCCGCCCCAGAACACGGCAAATCCGTCAACTTTTCTGTTTTTATGAGTAAATTTATCTGGGACTGTGTCTTCCGCATTTGAATCAGTCACTCCTATCGTGGCCTTCTTCTCTTCTGCTTCACTGCAAGCAACCGCAAAAGAAAAACGCCGTTGCTGCTTCGCTTCTTTGCAAAATGTTGAAAACAGTTCTTCATGGCTGCAGACATCGACAATTTCGATTTGGTTTATGTCTATTGTTTCTTTTATTAATTGCCCATTTTGAGAAATGGTGGCAAGTTTTGTTTTCTTTCTCGGACTTTGTTCGAGGAGAAGGCTGAAGTTGTTTTCGTGACGCCTTGAACGTTTTCTCGAGGAATTGGGAGTATTTTCAACGAGAGACATGCAACTTTCATCTTGAGATGTCGTGACGAAATCTCCCGAAGAATTTAAATTACCAGAAGAGTTTTTAATGTTGCAATAACTGGATACGAAAGCATCTTTCACGGTTTCTGCATAGATTTTAGGGTAAGTTTCGTCTGTGATGCTGCTTTCAAACAGGCTTCCATCAGACGTTATGTTATTACGATTTGTCCCACTCGGTGGACTAAATATGTTATCTGAAGTGTTAGAAATGTTGAAATCCACGTTTCTTTCTTTTTCTATGTGACTGTTTTTAACAATACCCGAATCGTCAGCATCCAATTGGCCACTCTTATCCCACTTGGCTTCTTTTAATCCCATTTCGATTTGTAAATAATTTCTAGCACTAGTCAGCAGCAATTCAGCGGCCTCTCGTTCAGTCAATCCTTGTTTTCCGGTTATCCAAATATTCTTCAGCTTGTTCCTTTCTTTCAGATCAAACTCAGTCTCCCCTTCTCTGATTTTGCTGCTTTCAAAAGGCATCACTTTGTGGAGGATGTTTTCAATTGTAACCACATCAGAGTTGGCCAACTGCACCAACGTTTCGAGCCCTCCATTAAATAAAGCTCTTGCGCTCTTCCCATTGAGAAGAGGTAGGCGCATCAAGTCCAACAGGTCTCGACTGACGCCAAAATGCAGGCGATCTTGAAACTGAGATATTAAAATCTCGACGGTCGACCACCCCAACTGTTTGCTGAACGCTGTAACCATCCCGGCGAAAGTGGAGGCCGACAGTTGCAAGGACTGCAACGTTCCTCTGTTGCAACTGAACTTAAGGCACACTTCAGACAACGGTTTCTCGTTGACCAAATCCTGCAAGGCCAAAGCTACGAAAAACCGCTTGTGGACCAAAAGCTTGTGGTAGAGTTTGGAAGTGTTGGTCTGCAGTTTGCCTCTGGTGGCGCTCACTATGTAGCTCTCCCTCACGCCGACCAATTCGCCAACTTTTTTCATGCTGGTGGGGAGTTTTTCCCATAGGTTCAAATAGAACATCCAGTCTAAGTTGCCCCATTGATGGCAAGCGCTGTATGGAGTTACTAAGTAGATCAGATGCAGTTCTGTTTCTAGAACGAAACATTGGCGCGCCTTCTCCAGCTCTGTGAAGAGTGAGAGACCGTCTTCCGGTGGGATGGATGATGATAAGCAAGCCTTTCCTAGAGAAGTCGCGACGTATTTCTTGACTCCGTCTAGTTCTTGGAGGCGTATAAATTCGTTCGTTATCAGAAATTTTAGAGCCTCTTCGATGGGGTCTTCGAAGGTTTCGTTTTGTGCCAGCAGAGTGCACTTGGTGAACAATTCGACATCTTCCGGAGAAGATGCGACGCCACTTGCTACGATCTCTAGGATGGCTCGCTTCAGCTTCCCTTCACCTTCGAGACAACTCTCTATCGGTGGTAGTTTTTCTGACATTAGTGCTTTCGCGATCTTGTAGTCGTTTTTTTGACACACCAGAATACTCTCTCCTGCCGTGTCCTTCCCCATTCTTCCAGCTCTGCCGATCATCTGGCGATAAGTCAAAATATCCAGAGGTTTTCCGTGGAAGATGGGGGTCCTAATAATGACTCTCCTGGCGGGAAGATTCACTCCCGAAGAGAGCGTGGAGGTGGCCACCAAAACTCTGACGATCCCATTCCGGAAGGCCCCTTCGATGATGTCGCGCTCATCCAACGTCAATCCCGCATGATGGAAAGCGACTCCGAAAGAAACGGTCTTGCGCAAAACCTCATCCAAGCCCACCGGGCAAAATTTTAACTGCTCCAGCAGCTCCACGATCAATTCCGGTTTCAGCTGCCGCCTCAACTGCTGACTCGTGTCAGTTTTGCTGTTGCCCAACTTCCAAAAGGCGACCGAGATTTGCTGGGCCAAATTCTCGCACCAGTTTTTCGTGGGGCAAAATATCAAAACCGAGCAACTTTCGCTTATTGTTTCTATGCACAACTGCAGAATATTGTCGGTGTCGACGCCCAGTTCCGGCATGGCGGCCAGCTGTCGCTGCAGCTTCAGTTCGTTATCGTAGACCTCGCCGCACACGAGAGCTTGCTCGTACAGAGGAATGGGGCGAAATGCGGTGACGTATAATTCTGCTTCCAGCCACTTTGCCAAAATTTCGAGATTCGGTAAAGTGGCCGACATTCCGACGATCTGAATGTTCACGTTTCTGTCACGTAAAGAAATATATCGCAATTTCGTCAACAACAATTCCAATAAATAGCCCCGACCGGGGTCCCCTAGCAAGTGCATCTCGTCGATGACCACGGCGCCAATTTCGGACAAATCTGCTTCTTGCAAGAGCTTGTTGATGAGATTGTTGGCCTTTTCGATTGTGCAAATGGCTACCTGCACGGACTGAAACCCGCCAGGGGGGTTGTATGAGCCCATGAAACCCTCCACGCGCACGCCACTGCTGCTGAAAATGTCTTGGAAGTAGAACATTTTCTCCCGAACGACAGACACGAAAGGCAGAATGAAGACCACTTTCTTTCCGCGCTCCAAGACAGTTTTGATGGCGAGAATTTCGGCCACCAGAGTCTTGCCTGCCGATGTCGGCGCCGAGTAGACCAAATTTGCGTTGTTTTTCAAAACTTTCTCGTTATTCAAACACTCCACTTGCCACTGAAACATAGTGGTGATGTTTCGGGATTCGTATTTTTCCAGGATCGACTCGGGCAAACCCCAGGTGGATAATTTATGGTTGTCTTTGTTTTCCTCGACGGTGGATAAATCTGATGAATCTTCCGAAAGGTGTAACCTTATATCTGCTGTAGATTCGTCGCTCTCTTTGAAGGATTCTTTCAAATCCACACTGATACCGTCCAATCGGCTTATTGTACCATTTTGAGTCGGTTTATTACTATTTTGTTGCTCTTGGAGGTTCTTATCATCTTCTACGTCGTTTAAAAGCTCTCCCCTTGCGTTCAGTACGCTAAAATCTGGGGAACTAAAGAAAAGAGAATCATCAAATGAAATCTCATTTTTGGCCATCAATTGTGTGCTATATTCATAGTTACTGGGCTCGTTTTTCACGTCTAACGATGGTTTTGTGATAATTAAAGGGTGGCTAATGCGTGAAATGGATAAATCATTCTGTATATCGGAAAATGTGAAATCGTCGAAAGTATCATTCATCATATTTACAATTGGAAAGAAATAATAATTACAGCAACTTCATGACCACTATAAATTATAAATTACTCACTTATATACATATATTTAAAATAAATAGTTATCACAGCACTAAAACATTCGTTTTTAACATTTGTGATTTTTGAGGTTAGAAATTTAAATGGTTGGAAAACGTCAAACGTCAGTGGTGCCACCACACCATTTTAATTTCTACTTAAAAACCATAGGCGCAACATACGCTACATCTTTAGGGTTCAGTTTTATTTAATTAATGAAAATTTTGATTGCTTCTAAATAAAAGATTTTTGAGAGAAAAATAACACTAGGGTTTACTACATGTACTTTTTACTTTAACATTGAGTAGTAGGTGCATTTACCTGAAAGTGGAAAATTGTATCTTCTGCTTGTCCCAGTGGAGTTTCTTCATAGTTTCCTCTTATTTTTACTCATTAATTAATTAAAAAGCATTCAAAATAAAAATAGATATTTATTTTTATATATATCTCCCTCTCTTTTAACAATAGAATTTCCTCATCATTAACATTTGAAGAGCAGTGTACCAGTTAGGTGTATATACATCACAACATTAAGCAGTAATGAACGATAAAAGCTATTCATCATACACATCTCGTAATTATCATAAACATCTTAGGATTAACCCAGTTCCGTCCCACTTTACACAATACTACACTGTTGCTCTTATTATTAAAGTCAAATGAAATTCTTATTTTTGTAAAAGCGCCATCTAGCATGATGTTAACATGGCGAAGCTTGACCTAAACCAAGTTCAATTTACACAATGAAAAATGAGTCTATGCTACCATGAATCGAAACGTAAAAAATAAGTAGCTGTATAACTTTTATTCTAGATAAAAATCATAAGCTCTCATGAATGTATCAGTTTACACAAAGTGTGTGAGCCTCGCTCTTGGTAGGCACTGGTGAGTCGAGTTACATCGTTTCATATAAAAAATTGACATGCAGCATTGCAAAACTTGCGTATTACATCTACATTCAATATCAATTTAAAAGGAAAACTGAAAAAACGTTAATCCATATTATCGGTTGGTCATGCTATTTCAAAAAAAACTATTCAACCACTTAAGTATTTACAGATCTATTGTTACCAAACAAAAGGAGAGATGCTTTGATCCCTCCTTTAGTCTTTACGTTTTTATTGTATTACCTACCTAAGTAAACATAGTGTTATTAATAAGACAGGAAAGTAGGAACTTAAATTATCAGCATTATAACTGCAGCTGTTTTGGGTATAAATATTTGGTCTTTTATTGAATCAATAATGAAATATACATAAATAAGAATAGTGTATTTAAAATAAAAATTTACATAAAAGCTACACTTTATACATAAAACTTGCAAAAGCCATGTGATAAATTTTCTTTCGATATTAATTTCTTTGGTAAAATTATAAATATGTTGCTATACCTCACCTCGTGTTCTTCGTTAAAATTAAATGAAATTTTGAAATATCCAATATCTTCTATTGCACAATTGGTACAACGCTTTATATTTGAGAAGTACATTGCTTCAATTCATTCTGGACCTCTCCTACACAACATGCAATTAAATGAAAATTAGTAACATTTAACTTTATTATGCTAAAAAATAATAATAATAATAAAAATACTTGAAATGTGTGAAAGCAAACCGAACTCGCTGCTACCATGCACTAATTTATGTAAAAATAGAAGAAAGCAAGCCATTCCAATCAATACGCTCGTCTAGAAACCAAGCAAATGTAAGAATGGGTACACTGTTAAAAAATTGCTCATCACTTTGCATGTAAATGTTAAAAAACGTGTTAATTGTATGTACAAAATGTTAGATTGAGATGGCAGGTAATAGATAGTTGAAACCAACCTTAAGGAGCTAATTCACGTTTGGGGAAGTAAGTAATGTGCACAGAAAAACTACACCTAAAAAAACGAATTAATTTAAATAATTGTTTATTATAGACTTTAATATTTCATCAGCTATATTCCGATTGAAAACGTTTTAACATGTTTAAGTAACAACATAAATAGGTATACAATGATAATTAGCTATACATCTTATCCTATAGTTTGTTCTAAGGTGACATCGTCCCTATATAATCATACTCATATTTATTTTTTCACAGCCCCTAACACTATGTTTTTTTTTTTAATATCCATACCTTTGTTTGAGTGCACTGTTACCCTTAACAGATCTGAGATCTAAGATTCGTCTATGATACAATTTACTCTCATCATTCTAACAACTTCTAACAATAAAACCAAAAAACTGACTGGCATGCTAGGTCAATGCTGAAATTTCGTAAAAAATCGACACAACTGAACACTGACCTAACAGAATTGCACTTGGGGAAGTCAACCCTGCTGCACAAACATTACAAATTTTGAAACACCAAGACATAAGGGACAGTCACGACACGCTCTGTTGACGAGTTGACTAAATGCTGCGACCAAACCGACTTAACCGCGATGAAGTTCAGTCGTTTACGAAATAAACGTCAACAGAAAGCGCGTTCGTTGAAATTCGAAAACATAATTTTGTTCAGCTAGTAAAGACCCTACAATGATTTACAGAGCGATTATGGCACACACACAATTCGAAAATAATACTGAAGGAGGATAGCCCATACGGTTATATTTACTGGAATGATTTCTCCTCTTTTTCTAAGAGTATACTAGAGTTAGGTGCACTCAATATTATGTAATTACTTTTGATTTCTAATGTTTGTAGAGATTGTAAACTAATTATAAACTTTCAGAGGTGCTCTCAAACAAGCCATTCCTGTACTTCACCATCACCACCACCACCATCACCACAACAACAATAAAGAAATGACCTGGATACAACGCAAAAATAAATAGGTACACAATTTATTGTCAATATGATTCATTGAACAGATTTTTGGCAAGATCGTGTGAAGTTTGATTTTTCAATGAATGATATTTTCAGGACATATCGACCATTCAAATTCTAAAAGAACACATTTGTCCGAAATTAAAAAAAAAACAAGCCACCAATAGTCCACGGTTTAGCAACATTTCAAAATAAGCTTCACTGTTAGTTGCCAAATACCACATGAAAGAAATCATAGAAAAAGAAGCCAACCATTACAACACCCTTTTGTTGCATACAACATTCGAATTTCGAAATGAAAAATGTCGGAAAATAAATAAAAATATATTCAATAAATATATAATTGATTTCCATATAAATAGATGTTGTTGTACACAACAAAATTTTTCAACTCATGAAATTTACTGACAGGCTGTCAAAGCACACATGCCGAGAACACCCCCATGACTCGTCAGCCTATATCAGCATCACCGTTGAGCATGTTTCGATTGTAAATAGCCTGTCTGTAACTATACCTATTCGTGGGTGGTGAAGGCCTATCGGGGATCGGAGGTGGGACGATTCCGCCCGACGGCCCGTCCATTAAAGTGACCCCGGTGGCTTCGTCTACCTCCCCTATGCTATTTTCAACAAGGCTTACCGCGTGTTCGGAGTATTGGGACATCCTCGAGCGCAGCATGTACGAATAAGTTCTGTATCGCTTCACCTGGCAAATTAAAAAAATATATACAAAGTGTCCCTGGAAAAGTTCCCCCTCTGTGCCTTTCTTCATGAAACAATTCCAATGCGATCTGAAATGGTGGCTCCAATCCAGGTGTGACCATCAATTCGTTTTCTGGTTTCATAATTTTAAATTAATAATCGCTCTTTTGAATTTGTAAATGTGGGATGTACATTTCAAACTAAATATACTGTTACCCATGACACTTTGCCAGATTAAAAAAAATTCAAAAATGGACCTCTATAAAATTATAATTTTAAGGTTGAGAATCGAAAAATTGTTTCAAAGTTAATCAAACTCAGATAAAAACACAATCTTTATTATTTTTCTTCTATTCATTTATGGATACAACAATTGCAATAGGAATTAGGAATAATAAATGCAAAAAAAGATGGAATTAAGGTCAAGTTAAGTACTACTTTTAAGAATGTTTAGGTTATTCACACGAATCAGTCACGACGTTAAAGATTCAAAAGTGTCTGTCATGTTTGCTTTCTTCAAGGTGCCTTCAAATGTTGATTGGTTGAAAAATTGAAAGAAGTGTTTCTTCTTCCAACTCTCTATTCTGCATTCGAAATTTCTTTGTGAGTATTTGATGCAAATTTAATGAAGATGGACTTTCTGACCTTCTCTAAACTAAAACTGAAATTTTCCTTTCTCGATTCTTGATGCTCTGCATTGTTCTAAGTAACAGGATTGTTAACCCTTTTAGGTTTTTCAAACTGCACTTTGACTGGGAATTTTGTCTTGAATTTCTCTTGAACATCTTCTTTACCAACCGTACACATAAATTATTTCTTGTTTTGCGATTTTAAAATTTTTTGATATGGCAAAGCTAAATCATGGGTAACAATATTTTGCAGAAAAAGAACGAAATTTAATACAATTTTAAGCTCGAATTTTGTTGCATATGTCACAACAGTGGCAGAAGAAATTACTTGGATTTACTTGGGCGGAGATGAACATTTTAAATTTATAACTTTAACAACTGGATCTCTCCTTAAATGAAAGAAATAACTCTGTCACCAATTCCCAGATCAGAACCACTACTAACCCTATTTTAAATTTTATTGAAATCGCTTCATAAATAAAATTGCAGGGGCGGGGGCAAACAGCGTCCAAAAATTTCGTTTTATTTATTTTTTTAACACAGAATTGTATTTAATTTGCATTTCTGATAAAGCACATTATACTGGATGGAACCACAACTCAAGAGTAAAAATAATTATTATCATAGATTCTACTGTTACCAAATTAAATTATATTAAGTTATCTACTTTCTAATTTACATCAACGTTTACGTTATAGATGTAACTATATGTAATTTTTTTTAGAAATTTACAGTGAATACTGATACTTGATTGATCTTTTCTTGTAGAATTATATTTAATAATAAGTTCAACTGAACATAATGTCGAGTACAATCAGAGATTATATTTTTACAGGAAACTGTATCAAAGCTTCCTTTTATCAATTTTATCAAAAACGTCCACTCCATAAATTCAACTCTGAAATGTCGAATTCCATTTAATCTACATGCATGTAGTGTTAACAGTTCAAAAATGTCAACAACCCAAAAAGTCGCCAAGTTACCCATCACGGCAGACTGCATCTTTCCAAAAAAGCATAGAAAAAAAGTGGATTTTAACATTCTTAATATTTTTGGTTTTACTGATGTTTCAGTTTGTCGACTTTTTGACCTACCGACATTTTGGTTTCGACATTTTGGCGTCGACGTTACGGAATTCGACAATATGTCCCGATAAATTATAAATTAACCATGTCGAAAATTTGACATAATTTTTAAGAAAAAAATCTCACTCAAAAATGGCATGCAATTTTTTATGGGTGGAGGGGGCACGTCGTTTTCATCAAACTGCCACCTTTTGTGGGTGTGCTCCTCAAAATGGACATAAAACCGAATTTTTTGAACACCGTATCCTGACTGACATGACGCATGTGATTGATATATACCTCGTAATTTAAATAAGCCTCTTTTTCTTTGTAATTCTGTACAACTAAGGATTTAGAACCTTTTTCCGGGGGTGATTTTCGATGCTCTTCTAATTCCGCTTCCAGTCTAAGTACTCTCTCCTCGTGATCCCTCAGTTGTTCTCTCTGATAATGAGTTTTTAATTGGATTTTGTTTTAATAAGGTTAATTGTCAATTACCATGTTTAATTTCGTATGGCTACATGGCAAGAGTGGCCTTTGGAACTTTTTCTGGGATCCGACAGCTGCCTCCAGAGGGGACGCCGAAAAACTGGCACAAACAAAGTTGATTGTGTCTATCCAAGACTGCAGCTCCTTTGAATCGCTAAAAAACAACAAATCATCAGATGCTGAATGATCTCGTCGGATTTATCAATAAAAAATCATCGTCCTTAGTCGCAGCGCCTCGATTAAAGGATGGAGTCGTAAATTGTTCCATTTTTATCAGTTTATGTCCTTTTTACGTTTTGCGCAATAAATTGACTCCGATAATCGAATATTGCAGAAATAATAAGGATAATAATTTCTCATTATCTGCGAAAAGTATATAATAACGTTGACAGAAGAGTGAATTTATGGCGGAATAAAATTTTACTGCCGAAGGGAATGAATAATCAGTCTGTACTGATGTAGTTCAAAAATAAATCGTTATATCAACAACATAAAACTTTCCGAAAATGATTTTTTCAAATGTAAATCTTAATGTTCCCACAGAAAATAATCTACAGATGTAACATCAAGGGAATGTGTTTCTAAAAAACTTTGAAATATTTAATATTAACGATGTAGTGCAGCTAACGCGCAATCACACATCCGATGGGAATTTTCAGTGATCCAATAACGCATGTTGCGTTTGTTAACAACGAAATTACCGACATGAACGTTCATCCGCCATTGTATTCTATTATCAACGCCATTATACAAACGAAATTACAAAATTTGATCAAAAGTTAAATTAATCTCGTATTTTGAACTATTTTTGGCTGACCGAAAATATTTCCAACCATACAAATGACGTTTGCGCAATGACCTAACCTAACAAATAAACTCCAAAGCAATAAGCAACATATCTGTCATCTGTCACTTTCGTGGCTGTGTATAAAATACGATT
>QDEB01027411.1:1795-11807 GCA_004193795.1 Asbolus verrucosus | reverse complement strand
GTATGGTCCAGTATGATAACGATATCGTCAAGATTTAACGATTCGTTTTTCTGAAACCATTTTGTTCTGTTTACTGGGATGGGGATGTATTCTTTAACCTATCTTCTCCAAAACTGATTCGTCATTTTTTGACTTATTCGTCACTTCTTTCTAAATTCCAGGGGTTTTTGTTCCATTGAAAGTCTCGATGAGAAAATGGTTTGGTGTTAAACTTTCAGTCTTCCGAATTGTTTGACGTATAAGTTAGAAGTCTATTGTTTGCAATGTTTTCAGCTTCTGTAAACATAGCCAGTAAAATTTCTGGTCTTGGTGCCTTTTCTTTTAGCATAGTTCGCAGATTTCCCTTAGTTGCTCGGATCACTTTTCCCCAAGCTCCCGTATGAGGGCTAGCTGGTGGTAAAAATCGATTTCTTGATTTGCCATTTCCATTTTTATCAATTCATGATCCATCTCTTGAATCGTTTTTATTAATTCTTTTGATGCTCCTTTGAGATTGTTTCAGATGCAAGGGTGTATTTCTATTTCTAAAAATGCTCCCAAAGCATAATTTGTAAAAATTTTTTATTATAGAAAAACTCTATTGACCACAAATAAGTTATAACTTATAAGCTCCTTATAAGTTAACAAACATAATTTAGAATATAGAAAATATGGAAAAAGTTGTACCCTAACAGAGAAAAATACATTACATTGCACGGCCGCAAAAAACTTTAATATTCCTTTTCAAAAAGTTAAATCGCATTTTATAATTTTACTTTTACGCCAACTGTCAGAGAGAAATACTTTGTCGTTAATTTTACTTTAAAATTTCATATTTTGATTTTCGCATTTTCTAATTCTTCTTTTAATATGACACTGTTATAGGCTTAATTTTTAAATTTGATTAGTATTATTAATTTTGGTGTCCATAATTTCTACTAAATATTTTTAGAGTTCAAAAAACAGGAAGAGTATTTCCTTTAAAGTGTGGTCCGGTTTTAAATCTTATTTTTCGTCATTATCGCTTTTGTTGATTGATATGAAATCGATACATTTGTGTTAATCAGTCAGTCTTCCCTAGACCAGTTTGCAAAAATTCTGTACTAAATTTATAGCTTTGCAATAAGAGTTAAAAGAATCATCATAGAGATAGACCAAGTTTCCCATCATTACATGAACAATCTTTTTTCATGTTTTTCAGGTAGGCATGCGACTGCACAATTAAATGAATGAACTTAGTTAGCTACTGGGTTTACTCACTCATTTATAATTACCGGATGCGACCGCCAATGATTCGTTTATGTCATGGGATCCTGCATTTTCTGAAATAAAAACTCGGCAAATATGTTGGTGAATATCAGACAGGATGTTAATGCATCACAGCCGACTTTAGTAATGATATAATGCGATGTATAATGTACGGTGGTGGATCTGAACGGTAATTAATTATCAATTAAAACTGAATTATTTTGTTGTCGATACCAGATTCTAATTGTTAGTTTCAAATGGATTGCCTTGATCATCAAGATTTAATTAAAACCTGCTCAAAGGACCAATACAATAATTACGAATTTAACACGATCTCCTTGTTTATGATGCAAACGTAGTAGATAAAGTGCTATTTTTACATCAGACAACCTTTACCTATTCCAACACATTGTTAGAACACGACAGCTGTTTCAAACTAAACTATTTGCTAAAGGAATTAATTGAACTAAAATAAGCTGCTAGAAAGGAAAAACCTTTGCATCGATTTATACCATCCATTTGTCCTCACTCGTATTGTTGCCGTTAGCCTATAAAACATTTTTACGACATTGCGCTTGAACGAACAAAATAAATGAACGTGGCGTTATTTTATTCTAACTAGGTAGATTGATGTTTTGCCTTTTAGATTATATTTACCGTTTGCTGAATTACCGACGCTGCTAACAGCATACTTGAAGACCACCACTGCCTTCAGCATCGGGAAGAAATTTAAATCATATGTTGCAACTAATACAAGAAATTTTAGATTACTAACATACAAGTTTTTTCAGAATTTTCAGAATTTATTATCTGTACAGATTTATGTCTAAAAATGTCACAGCAGAGGGTTAGAAAGTTTTGAAATTTTGAAATATATTTTCTCTTTTATTTTAGTAAATTCACAGTGGTTTTAAGTTTAGGGGTTTATTTTTCAAATTATGTCCCCACTTAAAGTTTTTGTTTGTTGATAATCTACGCTAGAAAACGAAAATTTAAATAATGACGTAAATATGCAAATAGTACCGAAATCTATATCATCGCACCACAATCCACATACCTACCCACCACAACATTTTTTTAAGGTTAATGTAACCCACATTTTTATTGCAGCTTTCTTTGTTACATCATCACCCCTTCACCAGTTTAAATTTTTAAAGATTCATGGTTCTGTAGCAACTCAAGTTTTTTTGTCGTTTTTTTATTACAGACCTATTATGATTAGGTTTAATATACATATGTTAGCTGACTGTTGATTGTCTCCTGAATTCATTAAAATAGTAAATTCAACAATCAAACTGAGAACACTTTTAGCGCACGAGCATAGTGAGAAAGATTTTCATCCTTAATAAGAGAATACATATTGCATATGAAACGATATTGTTTTATTACACATACCCCGACTCGCATAATGTTCAATATTCTGTCGCTGCCCAATTAAAAATTTTTGATCATTTCTAAGTATCTGATGCCTTATTAGAAGTGGAACGTTTTCATTAAGACGGGAAAGAACAGTTTTATGAAAGCTTCGAGGGCTCGTGAAAACTGCAATTATTAAATGCACAGCAAAATTAAGTATTGCACACAAAATAATAAATCAGAAAGTCGTCAAAAAATATTTTTTTCTTTAATGGTTAATTTTTGAATAATTATAACTTTTGTTTTTGCACAGAAACGTCAACAGACAGACACTAATCACATAGTCAGATTAATTTTAATTTTGTAACACTGCAAAATATTGTTGTCAAACAGTAAAAATTTTGAAATTCGGATTGCAAGTGTATTTGATTTGACTAAAATTAGTTCTGATGATAAGGAGAGTCCAAGAAGTTTTTTATTTTCAACTTGCATTCTGAAAGGTTTTTCAAGAAAAAGTTTTTAAAGCTTTAAACTAAACTGCATAATAAATGATTACATTTTACAGAACTTTCGTGTTAGTTCTTTGTTCTGTCTAAAAATTTAAATTTTGCATTTTTAATGTCTAATCGTAATTACATTTAATCCATTTGCCTATTATCTAAGATTCAGTATTAATCATTTATTTTTAATCACAGATTTCATCAAAATTGTTGCGATGTGTTGCGGAATGTTATTTTGTATATCTTTTAACTCAAAGTATTGACTAATTAAATGATTTAACCTTTATCGCATTTTGCCACACTAATCTGACTAGTTTCGTTAAACTTTTCAAAATGTAAAAATTTGGAATAATTATTATCAAACTGTGCTCCAGAGAGGAAACGACTCTTTGCAGGTGACTATAGGCGGTAGATGTAACTTTTATATTTACAGATTTCTGGCTGCTCCACATTTTTATTAATCTTTTAATAAAAAGCAAGCCTAAGCTGGTTGAAACATTTTATCCTAAAATTTGTATTCATTTACCCATTCACTTAATGTTAGGAATCAAGAAACTGAAATCTGCATTGTTAATTGTTGAATTTGTAGGTCCCATGAATGTTGTTGCCTGATAAAGATGCATAAAAAAATATATAATACGTTTAACCCTTAATAATAGTTGGTTGCAGATATTTAAACAATTTTATTCGTAGGCCGTCAGCATTGTTTATCACTTACTATTTACTTAGCAACTAAAAATACAAAAGGAGATTGTTACAAAGTGTTATGTGTTCTAAAGTTTATTGGCCCATTTCGATAAAATTGCCAGTTTTTTAAATGTAAATTTAAATGTAAAAAACAGCGTAACTTATTTGTAAATTAAATGAGCTCAGTACATTATTTCTTGACAATAATCATATACCATTATTTGATAGCAATGGGAATGGTGAGAAATGAAATACGACCCAAACCCTGAGTGGTCGAGTGGTGGTGGACCAAGAATACTAATACTGTTGCAAAATTTTTACATCCCTGATTCGAGAGCATCGGCAGACATATTTCTATGTAAATCATGGTTTATAAATTTATTATTATTATTATTAATTATTAATAATTCAAGAAACAGAATATGTAAACAGAAAAAATTGTCTTTTTTTTGTAATTGTATTTTATAAAACGCAAAATTACATTATCTGTGTGCGTCAAATTATTATTCAGAAAAAAATTATATATATTGTGTAATTTAATGACATAACTAAATCGACATACATGATACAAATGACAGGTCATGCATTGTCATAATTGACAGGCAGGTAGGTGAAACTGTAAATGTATTTACATTTTTGTGGATTAAGAACCGGTAGAATTAAGAAAAAACCACAGCCTTGTTGGTACTGTTACTCGATTTCTTGTCGAATTATTGAATAAATTTTAAGAGCAAGCTAAAGAACACATTTTAATATTGAGCAAATTTAATAATCTCAAACTTGTATGTGATGGAAGAATGTATTACTCCGTTCACTATCCGGCCAGAATGCGGAGACACCGCTTGTGTGAGCCGAATAATAAAAGCCTTTATTAGTCTCTGTTAGTGTGAATGTATCCCTACTCTAATTTTCCTATTTGCGGATGTGTAAAGGAAAAGGGAAAAAGTAGGTTTGAAACACGTCTAATGCTGCTCTTAATCATTTTATTGTAATATCCGTGATCATGATGAGTGGTAGCTGTGGAAAATAGTAATTGGCAAGTTGCGCTGAATTATAAAGCAAAGCTATGCACTTAGATGCCTTTCAGAGTGGATGCTTTACACAACGCGGCGTGCTTTTGAAAATAATTGCTTGCGTTTCACGGTAATTAAAGAAAATGAATTGATTAACAGCAAAATTATTACAGCCATCGTTTTAATTAAGTATAGCGTTATTGGTACTAGATTTTCGTTCCACAAACATTTACCCTTGATAAACTGAAGTGAATAAAGTTTTATTTTTTATGAGCAAATATTTATCAAACATAATATAACTTGTACAGTATTCGCACAGTCAAGAGCCGTTGCGAATACAGATTTTGCAATGTCAAATGGGCTTTGATTTATATAAATTATTAGACTATTCATAATTCGTTCAACAGTTTCAAATGGACACTTGCAGCTGCTCTTGATTGTATAATGTAGCATTTCAGCAAGTGAATGAGTCAATTTTGAAATCATTTACATTTTGAACGTTTACCCAAAACTAATAATTTCACCATGAAACACAACGTAGCATATGCATCGAACAAAATATTTTGGAAAGGGAATTATAACCTTTGGCAAAGTTGGATTTTCTCCCACTGTAAGTCATCGCTCGCTTTCAATTTGTCAGTAGAGATAACCATTTTAGTATCGTTTAGGGCAAACCTCGTTAAATGAAATAAAAACCGCTATCTGTTATCAGCTGAGTTATGTAACCGTCAGCTAACGTCTGCGTGGCTCATCACTTTTGATTCCACTATGAAGGGTGTCATCACCTTTTGTTCTATCCGGAGATGACTTATATCTTCGTAATATATTGATAGATGGACCCAGATACCGAGGATGATAAATGACCCAGTGTCCCCTGCAAATTCTATCCATACACTTCCACGATCATAAATTCCAAGGTGCGAACACTTCTCAGGATTAGATTTTCATTTTTACATCGAAATTTGATTTAGTTTCAGATTTATCGGAAAATTACTTTCTATGTGACTTCCCCTTTCATAAATTACATCAAAAATAGTCAGTGTGTTTAACGGCGCGCCTTCGATATATTGAACTGGAAGTAGTGCGGGTTATATTCTAGAAATTTAATGTTCCTTAAAAGCAGAGCACTGTAAAGCAAAACATTTTTTCCAGTTTTAAACCTCTAGATACTACAGATTTTTGAAATTTTTGTCTGGTAGAAGCACCAAATATTTACTACTGATTGGCGTAATTTCAACACTACATATCTTTAAAAGAAATATGTATGTTCATAAAACAAGCTACAGCCAAATTAATGGCAAATAAATTATGAAAGAGTGAAATAGTGATTTTGAATATAAACTGCATAAACTAACACAAACTAATAAAAATATCATCTCCCCAAAGTATGACATGTAATTAAGAGACACTATATAAACCTCTTTTGCTGTTTGGGAAAATGCCCAATAAAATTTCATACATACTTTCTATTATTATCAGTCTGAATATCAACTTGTACGTTGCAAAGTAGTTAACTTTGTTGACTTACGTTTATAGAACTGTTTATGATGTAGGTGACGAAGGAAATTCCGAATAAATAAATACAGTTACGACTGTTACATCACTTTGTGAACCTGAAGCGTTGAAATTGGTTACGATTTTCACGATCACAATCCGCTTATGCAACCAGTAATATCTCTTCAAAGATAGAAAGCGAATCAAAGCTCGCAGTGCTCTATAGTTGCCAAGAACCTACTTTAATTTACCTAATTATAATAAGATAGGGTACACAAGAGGAATTCTAATATTTTTTATTACAAAACTCGATTTATTTGAAGTTAGTCAATCCAATCATTAAAATTATATTAAAAACATCAGATTAAAATCAGTAGATTGTAGTTAGCATTATGCGGAGTTGTAATCAGCTTTAAGCAGTGGGGAATTAACATTTGATGTAACGTAACGAATTAACCCGTTTTAAATTCAGTGTCGGTTGTGACGCTGAAAAACGACAGCGTAAAATCCTCCTTAACAAAATAGCTTAAAATTAATATTGGAAATGCCTTAGCTGCAATAATAACGATAAATTAATCACCCTTTTAACAATAACATGTCAAACTCACTATAATAAAAACCAAAGAAATAAGATGAAAAGCTACCATTATTTTAATATCATTTAATAATCTTTTTCTGTTCTGAAACGGGAAATTGATTTTGAGTAGTCTTAGTACTCGTTACGAAGATATGAAACAAAATTGGCCGTTTTCTGTGAACGACAAAAGACGACGTTGTGAGAAATTTGATAAAAAATTTATCCATCTATGAAAACAATAAAGTGAGATGACACAACAGATATGAGTTTATTGTGTTTCATTTTCTTAACGGTTCTTTGGATAAATGCATGTCAGCTGTCAGATATCGAAGGAATGGCAAGACCCTAATGCTTTTATTGTTTTGGAGAATCGCCAATTATTTTACACCGCCATCCGATAGATCTTATATAGTTTTGATGGGTTTCCTCTTTAATGATATAGTTATTATGCGATGAAAATAACACGAAAGAGAATAAAATCATGCACCTATACTGAAACTGATAATTTGACGTCCATACCGTTTTTCATAGTTTTGTTTAGAGAAAACGACACTGAAAATGTATTCTTTCTGTACATTATATAAAAGTCCGAATATATAATTTTAAAAGGCAGGAGTACCTATATTTTTTTATATGAGTTCTATTCTACCCATTCTTAACAACTTTTCACAATATTTATAAAGCGGCTCTTGAATCTTACCAGTATTTCAGTACTGCAAAAGCAGCGTAAAGTTGGCTGCAAATTCGTTTAGTTTATGTAAACAGCATAACTTTACTCGTATATTAAAAAGTCATTTATAGGTTTGAAATGATATACATAAGAAATCTAACTTTGTACGTAGAGTAATCTTTAAACAATAAATTATATCTCAATTAATTATCAACCTGATTTCATTTATGATTAAGTTTAAAAGATTCATAAAAAGTGAAGTCTATTGTTTCACAACACTGGCTCAATACTTCAAAAGAAAAACAGAATTTGATGTTTTAACTCTATAAAAAAGTTGTATTTGAATATCAAATAATATATTTCCCTAAAAAAACTTAAATAATAATGGAAAAAATCATTTATCAATGATAAGTAATAATATAACTCAATTTTTATTAGTCGTCACCTTTGAACAAAAGAAAAAATGGTTGATGTTGGTGTATCCCATTTAATAACTCAAGCGGACATCAGAACTTTGCTATCTAGATGATAAATGCAAGGGATTTAGGCCTTTGTTAAAATAATGATATTTAATAAAGGAAATTGATATTCTCCTTGTAAAAATGTGCTGAAGCGCTTAAAGCATTGTTCGAGAAGAAGCGCTATAATTCATATCACGAGATTGATGCCACCTATATTTATATTGTTCTTATCTTATCTATATTAAGTTTGCTTCATTTTCACTCAATAAAGTTTTCTTTTTATTTATTACGGAGTTTTATGACGGAATCAGAGAAAAATTTAATAGCCACCATTTGTTCTCCAAAGAATAAAATAAAACAACAATTTTAACTCTTCTTTGTAAAAAGACCTAAAAAAGTGGATGTATTGTCCACAGTCATTTGTATATGTATAGGACCATGGTTATAATAAAATATTTTCTGAAACCACACATAACAATATTTTTTCAGACAGCAGGATCCACGGTTTTCTCTTAATAACTTTGTAAAAGACAATGTAACATTTCCCAAGAATGAGAAAGTTAAAAAATAATAAAATTTGATTGTAGGAACACTCAACTTTGTTGCAATCTTGGCAGTCTTGACTTTTTGAAAGTTTTAAAATTGAAAACCAGCAATTATTTTGTCTTAATTTCTCTGTTCGATGAAAGCCTTTTGGTTGATATTGATATTATCACTTTTTTCGAAAAATTACTATAGTAATAAGTTTCCGTTGCAAATTGAAATTTATCCGAAAAAATTGAAATCACCAAATTATATTATTATTAACTAAATTAAACTAATTTAATGACAATCGTATCGAGAAATGGATATAATTCAGTTTTTTTTAAATACCCAATTACATATTATTATCAGCTAAGTTCAGTAAATAATGATAATGATGATGAAATCTTTTCAACATTCTCTTTATAAGGTGATAGTGTTGACCTATGAAAGTTAAAACAGAACATATAACTTACTGTTTGGAAATCTTTGCCTGACAACTACCAACATTACCAGAATTTGAGATTTTTATAATAAGAATAATGGAATAGACATGAACAATATTGGATAATCCTAATCACAATGCGTCTTTGAAAGTTACACGTTTTGTCTATTTTAAATCACTCACAAATATTTACAAATCTATTATTTTTTCGTAGCATTGTCCTAAAACGCCCCAAGTTGTATTAAAAATGCACCGTGTCTTTCTTTCTTGGGAATTTTCATTGTTATTTTACAAGCGGAGATAATAATCTTCATTAGTGGTGTTGTAGCACTTGTGAAAAATGAACCTTCCCTACCGCCGAGCCTTATTAATAATATAAACAAAGAGAAAATAGGAAAATAAAGCCACCGGTCGAGAATAAAGGTTTTTCATCTGTGAATAAACACCTTGTTCCGCTCTAAGTGAGGTGGGCTTGCACTAAATGCAAATTCGCACTATTGTCCGGCATCCGTTTGGGAAAATTGAAGACATTTCCAGAACCTTCCGTCCGTTTTTCATAAGAGTCAGATAAAAAAGATTATTGCAGTAAGTCCCTATCTAATGCATCCATATTACTATTCAAGAACGAATTTGGAAGAATAAAGTAACTCACTAAAATGCTCGCGTTTAAGGCCTTCGAAAGAATTTAAGAATAATAAAACGTCAATTTGCAATGTTTCCTTCATAATAACTGATTCATAAGATACACGAACAGAAAATGACAAGAAAAATCCAACGCTCCTTTGATGAAAAATACTAGACGTTCATATTTCAGAGTTTCAGAATCAGTCCCAATATTTTATATCAAACAGGATTCTACCTTAAACCCCTCATAGCATTCTATTAAAAATATTGAAAAAAATATTTTGGTTTGTCAAAATTCTGGAAAAGTTTACTCTACGTACTTTTCGAAAACAATTATGTTCTCCCACCAAATTAAAATTTCGTTAATCTCGTCTTAAAAAGTTACTTTATATGATAATTATATGGCAATATACGCCATTCGCGCGTGAAAGGCTTG
>QDEB01027355.1:0-26282 GCA_004193795.1 Asbolus verrucosus | reverse complement strand
AAATTTTGAAGGCTAATAACTCACATGCTAAGTAACCGATTTTGATTTTCTCTCTGTTGTTTGCCTCCATTCGATGTTTGTGGCAAACTGACAAAATTTCATTGTGTTATCTTAATTAATAATGAAGGGTAGCTGTGCGCCCCCCACAACCCTTTGAGCTAGATTGCCCATTAACGAACTTAGATCTACAAATTTGACAATAAATCTGTACACAAAATTTGAATTCTGTAGGTCAAAGCTTTTTCAAGTCATCGACGTGATGTGGATGTACCTGAACGGCACGAGCGAGCGAGCGAGCGAGGGTCATGGACAAGATCAATAGCGCTCCTCACTAATGCTCATGCGTTAAAAATCTCTACATGGAAAATTTTTTCATGAACTCGAACAACCAGAAGTTGATATTAAAGGTTCACACGCGGGGTTAAAAAGATCTAATATACATCCGGAAACCGAAGGATTTATATTTGCTATCCAAAACAGAGTGATTAANNATAAACTATACTTTCAATACACACCCAATAGTTATTTGGAAAACGATAGCTATAAACTGTATTTGAACAGAATTGTTTTAACCGATACACATATTGTCGTCAACAGACCTGCATCATTATATTTGATAAGCATAACCGACAGGTATATATCTTAGATATTGCTGAACCAAATTCACCCAACCTCTTACGTACTTACAAAACAAAAATTCAAAAATAACCGTTACTTATTTCAACTACGGGTATAGTAACCAAATCTTTAATCCGCGACATAAAAACATTAAATTTAAAACAAATTTTAATTGTTGAAATACAAAAGGCAATATTATTATGCTCACGTCATATAGTCAGAAAATTTCTTAACATATATTACACATTGAGGCTAGTGCTGAACTACGTTAAGTTGACAATTATAGATGGTGGTAATTACGTTGGATTAAAATTATCATCACTTGATAGCAGTATCCGTGATGATATGTGAATAACCGGCTTAATGGCTGTGCCGAGTGGGTTTAACCGATAATAATAATGTCCTAACACATAAGCAACAGCGAAAATCACGAAACATTTTATTTTTCATTATTACTTTCAAACTACAACTTTGAAATATAAGAAATAATTTGAAAAATGTACGAAGAAATGTTTTTAAAAATTCCTAGAAATGATCCTAAAAAAAGTACGTGCTATGAAAACCGAAATTATTTGCTACTTTTTAGAATTTTTTAAATATTTTTATTCAACATTTTACGCTAATTATTATTTATCAAATCTAAAATTGCTCTTCTAATTTAATATTGGGTAATCCAATTGTAATTATTCAACATAAAAATATTTACCACTACATTAAACATGAGTACATTCTTGAACATTAATGCATTTGTTTCAAAGATACTCCAGTATTTCAAATACCTTTAAAAAGAAAGTTTCATTTTCCTCTTCAAATCAACCATTTCCTTCTGTGAAAGTGGTCAAGAATAGTCAACACGATCAACTTCATTATTCGTCGTATTTGATTCGAAATTTTCAAAATGCTAGTAATAGAAATTTTTGGACAACAACAAATGACCAACAGTCAAAGATCAAAATATCACTCGAAATGTTACAATATATTTGAAATATATGCATTTGCCCTTATGAAAACTGTTGAAAACCAAAGTTTTTGTTAAATTATCATTTTAAATTGAGGATTAAAATGATAATGAGGATATATCAATTTAAATGAGGATTTAAATGGAGGATACGTAATTACAAAAAAAAGACTGCACCTAAAACGTAAAATTTATGAAATAAAAAGAATTGTAAGAAAATAAAGGAAGAGTTAGGGGAAGATGAATTGAGTATCGATTTATGAAAAAGAAAACTAGGAATCTATCCCACGATATTAAATGAAAGATAATACCAAGAAATTAAAGAAAGGAAAATACTGTCAAGGTGAACACTTAACACTGGACTAATTGGTTAAAAAAAATTGTCAAAAAATTAACAAGTTTCTTTTTTGTAGAATTGAAAAAAGAAAAAAGGTTAACTTTTTTATTCTTTAGTCGGAGCCATAGAATAAATAAGGAATAAATTTAGTATGAACAATAGTTGAAATTTATGACAAAACAGAAAACAGATGCATAAATATTGGTATAAATGATTAAATAAAATATTTTAGATCAATTTAAATTTAGAGATATATACACTCAAATATATGATTATGGAAAAAAGAACAGCGGCAATGAGTAAAAAAAAATCGAAAAAATAGGAAAAATGAATTTAGAAAAATGTAGGACTGTGGAAAGAGATAAAAAGTGGGGCAGCAAATGAAACAAACAGTAAAATAATACCCAATTAATAGTCATTTCTTACCATACTACATTCATCATTACAAAAAAGAAACTAACCTAAAATCACAGATAAGGAATCATTTCTAGAGGAATTTAACTTGCATTCGCAGGTTTCTTCGATTTGGTTAGCTTGTTAAAAAACATTTTGGTCAATAAAATACTGGGTGATTCAATCAACACTGACATAAAGAATGCTAGAAAGAACGTCGTCATAGCAACTCCTTGTGAAGATAACCCCTGAAAAATATATATCAGTTTTATATCTTATTTGCTTCCATTACTTACAAAACTCGCTTTAGATGCATTCATGCTACTTTCGGAACCCATGTAGATCATATTAGCAAGAATAGGATTTAATAAATATGCACAGTAGGTTAACCGACTCAAAGGAATCCATCCTGGGAAAGATAAAAATTTTTCTAAAATTCCTAGAAGTAAAACATTTTTATTTCGTTATAATTGTACAAAGGTGACTTACCTGCATTGCCTGTGCAACAGGCTATGAGTAACCACCCTAAACCTATTCCCCACAATGTCCTTGAAATTCCCATATATACAGCGGAGAACTCTACTGAAAGATTTCTGGTGTAAATGGTAAATAAAACCCATAAGTTCACTAAAGGAAAAATAATCCATAAAATAATTCTTGTCCTCTAAAATTATACTGTTATGATAAAGAAAATAAAAATTGTGAAAACAACCTCCTTGAGAATAAGTTTCCTTTCGAATTTGACCAAAAAAATATATGCAGTGATAACGCCAATTAAATATGGTCCTATTCTGTTCCAAGGCAGATCATAAATGGCATCAAGATCAGACAACTGTTCATCCATTCTAAAAAGAAAAAAAAAGTATTAAAATTCCAAATTTTGATAATTATACTCACGTTGGAATGTATCTAATGCTGTATGACGTGTAAGTAGTAGCTAAGACATTTCCAATTATTAAAAGAATCGTTAAAATCACTGAAGTTTTAAAAGAGCTAAAATACAATCACAATTTCGACAAGTACAAATAGATATTTCATCAAATTTCTTACATGGTGGATAAAATGAGCAAAAACGTAGCAATGACAAAGAATTGTGTGTCTACAGATAAATACCAAGACCAGCTAAGACACATTTCTGCCCTCGGAAACAAATTGTTGATGTATAATAAATTCCTCCACCAAAAGTTCGGACAAGTAACATCATTATGCTCACTAGAATAGAGCACAGCCGCTTTTCGATAGTATGTGTACATCACATCCGTTAATAAAATCACAAAGACATAAGGAGGTGTCAATCTAAAACAAATCAAAATTTTCCAAAGAAGAAATAATATTATTTGAACTAACCTCAAGAAGCGGTTAAGGAACATCATGAAAAATTCCGACACTTTCCTCGTATAATTAACAGATTTACCAGAAGCTTCATTCTTCTTCGATTTAAAAAACAAATAAGATACCAAGAAACCACTGGAATTTAAATTTTTAAAAATAAATTCTAAGTTAACTTCTGGTTACAGTCACCTCAGGAAAAGGTAAGTATCAACGGAATAAGTCGAATTTGACAATATTTGGGCAAAAATATCTTCGGAGAGTCGATACGCGATCGGTATATTATTTAAATAATCTGACTGATAGAATACAGCGTGCACCATGATGACCCAAAGCATACCAAAAAATTTCAAACCATGAATAACAGCAATAGAGTCTGGTGGTAGATCTGTTTTCACCAAATTTCTTACGTTGGAGTAAAAAGAAAAGCACTTGATAATTTCGCCAAATGCACTTGTCCTTGTCACCTCTGAAGAGGAATTCGACACGAGTTCCACTGCAGAAACTGGAATTCTTTTGTAAGTTGCTTTTCTCGAAGAACGTAAAAACTTACCATTGCCCATGTTCTGTTTCCCTGAGACGTTGCCGCGATGACCTGTAATCAGATTCTCTTCGTGATTGTGCTTCTTGATGTCGTAACATGTGCCGATTATCGTTAATGTTGTAACAGCCACAACCAACGCTCTAAAAATTTTCTAGTTATCAGAGAATGACGTTTCATTTAAGACTCACAGTAACAAGATAGTTTTTGGTAAGTAGAGCAACCAAAAACCATCGCTTTCCAAAGCTCGGACAATGGTAAGTTTCAAATCCAAATTGTACAAGTTCTGAGTGGTCAAGTATCTGTTGGTTAAATATTTGGTGAGTAGATGTGACATGTCAACCGATGAACAAGATTTGGGGGCACATAGTCCAAGTTGTATAATAAACTGAAAAAGTATTTCAAGTGTTTAATTTATTGAGTAAATGTTAGTTTTTTAACCAAATATTAGAAACGATCATTTGCAATATGTTACAATGTCAGGAAGTAAATAGTCTTACACAATAATGGTGTTTGGACACTTTGCAATTACATTCTTCTGAAGAAATAACGTCAAATGTCATATTTTCAGTTTCTTACATGGTTTGATATTTATCAGACATAGACGTTTTTACATTGTGAGGAAATATTTTCTTCTAATGAAGAAATGTTTAAAAGTTCGGTTATATTGTAACTAGTTGCTTTTAGACAAAAGTTTTGACGATATACATCCAAGTTTCTCATTCGTAATCTTTTTTGCAAGAGTACATGAATTTTCTACTTCGAAACAACACATGCGTTTGCTAACTTTACTTTAGTTTAATTTAATATGCTCTAACTTCAACAGTTGAACATTCATATACAACGATGATGTAAGAACTGGCACATTTCGAATGTAAATGACAGAAAAGTAGATGGATCCACATAAAACTGTCTTCATACCGAGAATATAATGTATCTAATTATTGATTTAAGGTGCGGTCATATAAAATTATATCTGTTTCTAATTTCCATTATTGTTAGATGTGTAAAAGAAAAAAAATTAAGATGGTCAAATGAAGTGAAACTTCCGCATTGCTTCATTGTTATTGCTCATAATAATCAGAAAAATCATAAAATCGTGTACAAAAACAATCTCACTGAATTACATAATGGATTGCATCGCAATAGCACACAAGAAGTTATAAAACCAGTTGAAAATAATTACCATACTTTCCTTAGCAACTTTCACAGAACGAGGACAAAATTTTCCCGACCACTTATAAGGTCAAGTTCAGAGCTGAACGAACCTATTATCGCTTGATAAAAAAAACGATCACGTGACAAAATTTACCTCTAATGGGAGCTGCGTATGATGCTGCATCGTGCTGTTGTGCTCAATATGGGCAACGAAAAAGCCCAGATTGAATGGAGGGAAGTCATACGGAGTAGGATCTGGATGTCTGACGGTTTCGTAACTGATTTCAAATGGTTTTGTGTTGGACAAGTCGTCGCACTGGGCACGTGACCCCAACCAAAGATTATTACCGTAAAAGAACCCCGGGCTTGGGCCGCCACTGGCGTCCAGAGCTGCAAAGAAAAAAAATGTCGATTCAAAATCACATTCTCGTTACTGAAATTAGTTAAGTGTTCGAGGAATCGACTGAGTGTTCGGCGAATCAGTGAAAGTGAAATTTAATCTAAAAAAAAGCAGCACAAAATAAAAACGGAACTGCGTGCTGAAGAATCTGCGCTAAAGAGTCTATAACTACAGCCGAAAGGTCATTTCATTGAGTTGCATTATTGTTATATAAGAATGAAATAATTTTAGCAAATATTCTTTGTGTAACATTTAATTAAATAGCGGCGGCCTAGAAATAAACAGACCATAAGAAAGAACCTAATTATTACAATCTTATTAAAAAAATTATGTATTATGTATCAACATTATTACAATAGAATTGAAAAAATAATTTAAAAAAACTGTATGTGCACCACTGGTTTTTCAATTTTTGACAAAATAATGTCTTACCGTTCAGCGCCCATGATCTTTGGAGTTCTATAGATTCAAACAAGAATGACAATTCTTGGTGGCAGCGGCTGGAATTTGTTTCCTTTTTTGTCAAATATGATATTCCATACAGAAACGATTGACCTAACAATTCTTGATTTAAACCACCAACTTGCACTAAAACTACAAATACTATAAACAGTTTAAAAAACATTTTGAGAGAAGAGTCATTTAGGTTGAGTGTCTTATTTAAAAGTCGAAAAGTCATTGACGAAAAGCCCGCGCTTAAGTAAATTAGTATGTAACTCCGAGTATCGGAATTCTAGTGGGGTATAATTGCGCCTCCCTCAGAGTGGGGTTATCTCACTATAAAAGAAGAAAAACGATGGCGCGAGCGTAAAAAATGTTTTGCTGTACGTCATGTAGGGATTGTCCTTCATTTACGCAAACATTTACTGTAAACAAGATATAAATCGCGGTCATTCGTGTCAAACATCGAAATTATCATTGCCGATTATGGTAAAATTTCTTCTTCGCTGGATGTTATCTAAGAAAAGGTGAAAGTACCTCAGCCAAATTCGAAGTAACCTGTTTGTAGGTTACAGAACGAGATACATATTATCCAATTTTATGTAATACATCAGGTGTACGGTACAGGATATTAGCCGCAAACTTACAGATTTGATTCAATTTTTTGAAGAACAAAGAGTATACGCTTGCATATGAAAGATGTGGTCATGATAAATAATAAAATAAAAAACGACAATAGAGGCATGAGTGGAAAGTATAGAAAGTATAGAATAGGCGTATTAAGTTAGTAGAAACTATGAAAAATAAGCTTAAAAAACTGGATAAGAATCATAGAAAATAAAAATGAAACTGTTAGATAAACAGTCATAAAAAATGTAGTTCCTAGAATAAGAACATAAAACTCTGTAAATAATATGCACAGAACTTCCCATGTTATAAGTGTTCTGAAATTTTAAAAAATTTAATAAACAAACCTCAAAACTGGCAAATGGGTTGATTAAATTTTAATTAACATTGCTGTTATTTTTATCCGAAACAACGATTAGTGCAGTGCTTCGAGAAAGTTACACTTCCTATTGAATATTCTAACAAAAACCTAAACTCATTTATGACACTAATACAAGCTGTGTAAAATTTCGGTGATTGGTTAAATAATGTTCAAGATATAGAAAGAGATCGGATGGTGGCATCCTTTACATAATACACTTTATCTAATAGTTAAAAAAATCTTGAACTAACCGAATAATTTTAAAAAGTGTTATACATATTAATAATTTAAAAGATACACCAATTTTTTTCTTATTTCGGTGTGAACAAAACTTCGTTTTAATTTATTAGGTAGTTTCCTAGATATTGAAGGACAACGAAATTTTATAAAATGGATTAATAGTGTCAAAATAAAATCATGGAAATTGAAAAAGTGCATTGTTAGAGCCTTGAAGTCGGAGCGTGTGGTTCTTTAATTTGTATGGATCTATGAAACTGATGTACCTCTGAAATCAACCGATGTCCCATCTATTTATTTAATTTGGGTGCAGAATCTGCACCTAATGTTAGCGCACTCGCATTATTTTGTGTGCATTTTCATGTGAAAAGAGCATCCCAGTTGGATATTTCTTCTGGAAAAACGTCACATCGTCTAACAAAAGCTCTAAACAATAGAAGTTCTACTAAAGTAATGAAATAGCAACACAAATTACGTTTCATTATTTTACCTAAAACGAAAGGAGAAAAATGAATTAAAACTGGATTATCATTTTACAAGAGTGGCGTCCGCTTTCGAATATTTTTGTAGAAACATAAATTAATTTTTATTTGATAAAAATATATCTAATTAAGATAAATTCAAAATATTGTTTTGATGGGACACAGACTCCCAATAGAACGAGGAACAAAAGTTGTAGAGCAAAGAGATGGATGAAATTTTGAGATTAACTTATTTTAATGCACGTTATCTAAAATTAACAAAAACTTAAATTTACATGAGCTTCAAAACTGATAACTGTTTTTTAAAATTGCAACAGCCCCTTTAATCGAATTAATTGACAAAGGTGTACAAAGATTATAATTATTTTGCTTTAATCGGCCAAATAGTTTCTAAGATTAAGTGGGATCAAAAACGCCAACAGACGAAATTTAGACATACATGTCTGGATTTTCTAAAAAAAAAAATTGTTGAAAAATCGCGATTGCAATAATTTCTCTTTTGAAAGACGCAATAACAGGAAATTAATAATAAGATTCTGTGAATCAGTAAACAATATTTTATATGTGTACAATTTTTTTTGTTATACGGAAATGTTAATGACAAAAATATGATAAATATATTAATATTATAAAATTAAAATATTACAAAATTATTTTAAACATAACATCTGACAATTTTTAAAGTTGCGGCAAATATAACTCTCTCTAAGCAGAGGGCATATTCAGTAAAATTGTATGTAACAAATATTTACTAATTAATTAAAACGTCAATTATCTTTGTTTTTGTTTATTTTACTTGTATTTATTCAATACTTTTAAAAAATAATACAAAAAGTCAAAAATTCAATTATAAATTTAGTATTTACAATATGATTTTTACCGTCAAACAAAGAAGACAGAAGAAACCATAAACAAAAGTAAAAAAAAATTAATAAACATCTCGATATAAACTAAACTGCTAATTTTTTAATTTTTTAATTTTTTCACAGAAATATTACTTTAAAATCACGACATCCAATATCATTTGATGTCTATAAGTTAATTTAAATAATTTTCAACGATTTCAAATGATCAACAATTACCCATAAAAAGCAAGTTTAAAAATTTTCAAATGTGATACGGAAAAATGACATACCGTAACTTTTAACATATAGAGTTACGTTTGCCGAAACTGTAACTATTCCGTTCTAAATACGCTTAGCCAAAAAAAAAAACTGTTATTCAAGTGTAAGGAGAAATTTTAACATTGCAGAAATTTTATAAACAAGATGCAAAATAAATTGATCATTTATTAAATAATACTGTGAAGTCAGCGACTTATTCAACAATTAAAATTTCAGTGAAGTACTGGGTAAATTTTGTAACTGATTTTGCAACAGAATTTTATTAAACAAATAACCGACGCTGTGAAATTAACTTTAAATGTACATTATTATACAAAAAAAAAATATTAAGAGCATACAAAATCTTGCAAAATTCGTGAAAATGTATAACGTGTAATTTTATTGTGTAAATACAATTAACGAAAGTATAACTTATTCAACAAGAGTAAATAATATTTATTTAACCGTGAACTTGACACACTTGGTCGTAAAATGCATAAGTTTTCTTTAATGTTATCTACATCCGCATATAAAATACTTCAACTGTCAATGTACGATCATAAAAGAAGAAATTACATTTTTTTAAGGACGCACATATACATTACTGGAAAATTTATTATTGTGGTAATTTTAAATAATAAATGAACAATATTTGATTTTTATTTTACCCATAACATGTACAAATACGTGTTATAAATGAGACAACATTATACAAGTGTCCTGGTGCAAAATAATAAATATAGGGAACTAAAATGGTTGAAAAGTAGGTATACATTTTTTTTTTTTTTGAAATCAAATTAGTACTTTATTCCTCATTCGCCGGGACTTAAGCGTCACTTTTAATCTCAGAGGGATTAAAAATTAATTTCATCTCCTTGCCAACAGCATTAGTATTGTGAATTTTCTTACACAAAAACGTAGTAAGTGCAATAAATTAAAATTAACTTCAAAATGGTTGACTTTAGTTATTTATGATGCTTAGAAGAAGCTGTTATCAAAACCATCCATTTATTTAAAATATTTTTCAAAAGCCTGGAAGTCTAGATTTTTAAATTTTGTCCATCTTTGATTTTTGGCGACTCTTTGAAATGAATGTACCTCTGGAATTAGCGGATGTCCTATCTATTTTTAGCACGCACGCATTTAAATGTGGACCTAATATTAGCGCGCTCTTGCAAGTACATTCATGGGAAAAAAGTAGACTTTCCTGTTGTCGCTCTGCATACCAATTTTGATCAAAATCGGTCCAAGGGGAAAAATGCCGTTCCGGCATTTTTGTAGGTTTTTCTATTGTGAACTTTCTAGCGAACATTCAGTCTGGCAAGACGTGTTTTCGTTCGCTGCGTTTGATCGTTCGACGCAGTTCTGAAAGTGAACTTTGTAAAAATTGTGCTGCGCGATTTGGGCCAGTTTGGCGTGTGTCGAGTCAGCCGATTTTGATTTTATATGTGATAACGGGGTTTTTGTTTGCACAAAAACAATATAGCATAGTGTCTTTTTGTATCGTAAAAACTGTAAGTACAGTCTACCCAAGAGTTGGGTTGTTAATAAAAAATTTTAACCGGCTCTTGGCGTGTTGAACGTGTGGGTGCGGCAGCCGTTGTGTTGGCGGGTGTCGCCGCCCCCTGTGTGGGTGCCTTGACTGGTGGTTTTTTGGCTGTTTCGGGTGTGTAAACAATGGCAGGCACAGATGAGGAGGAGCGTGAGAAAAGGGAGAGAGAGCGAGAAGAAAGACGGGCATTGGAAAGAGATAGGCGTAGGGAAATAACAAAAAGTCTGAGTGTTGAGGGAACGGGCGAGGATAATGTAATTCAAAGCCTTGAAAAAATGAAGGCTATCAGCGATAGATTGAGGAAGTTTATTTTCGCGGATACGAGGGAGCTACTGATTTTGTTTTGGCAAGGGTAGCTGATTATGAAGAAATCATCGAGCAAATTGTTTGTAAGAATTCGTCTATCTGAAATGGATAAAATGGAACGACAGAGGATTGACATTGAGGAGACGTGTAGGCAAAAAGAAAGACTTAGTTACGCTGGGGTGGCAGGGACAGTGAATATTAAGGAAAAGGGAACCGCGACAAGAAAGGTGGAGGATAGGAGAAAGCAGACGTATGCAGTTATTGTTTGGGCTGATGAAGATAAAGAGAAATTGAGCAGCGACCAAATTAAAGAGCGGGTGATGAAGAACGTTGCTAAAGACATAGATGTCCGTGTAAGGGCAGTTAGGAAAATACGCAGTGGGGGGATTGCTATTGAAACGGTGTCCAAAGAAGAAATGGATAAAATAAAGAAATGTGCGAATGGACTTAAGCTTGAGGATCCGAAAGGTGTTGGTGCGAAAGTGATAGTTTTTGACGTTCCAGGACAAATGAATGAGTACGAGTTCGTAAGGGAGGTGAGAAAGAGAAATTTGCCGGAGTCAAACGTCAACGAGAATGTACAGGTAATTAGTAGCAAAGGAAAAGTGGGAGCGAAGGAGGTGAATTATGTGTTGGAGGTGACAAAGGGTGTGAAAGAGAGGTTGCTGAGAGAAGGACGGTTGTATGTGGGGTGGCTGTCGTTAAAGGTGAAAGAGTTTGATAAGGTCCGTCGATGTTATAGATGTTTGGGATATGTTTGGGATATGGTCACATGGCGAGGGAATGCAAGGAGGAAAGGTTGTGTATGAGGTGTGGAAGGGAGGGACATTTTTCAAAGGAGTGTAGAAGGAAGGTAGAGTGTGTTAATTGTAGGAAGAGAGGATTGCCTTGTGACCACTCGGTCGATTCGGAGGAATGTGTGGAATTTAAAAGAGCGTTGGAGAGAATGAAAGTGAGTATCAATAAATAAGTTCGATCGTAAGGCTTCTTCGGAATGATTGGCATATTGAACCAGAATGGAGTGTGAGTGATCATTGTGTTATAATAATTGATGTGAGGAAATAGGAGGAAGGTGAGAGAGTGGAAAGGCGACATGTTGGGAATAGATGGAGCATTAGGAATTGTATGATAGGATGTTGTTGGATGTGTTTAATAGGAAAGGTAGTGAAATGGGTGTGTATGCGCAGCAAAAAGCGCAATATGTGACGGAGTATTTGGATGAAACGAATGATTATGTGTTGAGAAGGGTGAAAAGCGAACAACTGATTTATATACAACAGAATGGCCCCCTTAATCGATGACCTATGGAACAAGCGGGCTTTAGACCAAATAGAAATTGTGACCAAGAGATCACCTTAACATCTCACATTGAAACGGGTTTACAAAATTGGTTAAAAACTGGAGTTGCTTTTGTCGACCTTACCGCAGCATATGACACTGTCTAGAAAGATGGCTTAGTCTGCAATTATATAATATGATTCCTTGCGGAAGAATGGTTTCGTTACTAATTGATATGCTCTGCAACCGATAATTTAAAGTCTTTATTGGAGATAAAAGTAGTAAATTTAGAACGTTAAACAATGGTCTTTTTCAAGAATCGGTTCTATTTCCACTTTTATTCAATTTACATCACTAAATTTCGGAAGTTTATATTTGCAGACGATTCAGCTCTATATTTCAAGAGAAAAATTTTGAAGATATAGAACAGGCTTTGACAGAAGACTTAGAAATAATGAATCAATACTTCAAGAAATAGCGTCTATGCTCTAATCCTCAGAAGACTGAAGTATGCTGCTTCCATCTTCGCGAATAACCAATGAAACCACCATTAACCACAACTTTAGTCCAACTTATCGTGGTGATACAATAGATTCATCCCTAACGTATAAACCTCACATTAAGAAATATTCTACAAAAACTGACGGGAACTAATTGGGAAGCAAACGCTCATATATTATGTACAACGGGCCTTACCTTGGTCTACTCAACAGCTGCATGAACATTGCACACATAAATATGATTGATACTCAACTAAAAACCATACTACAACTAATAACAGGAACATTAAAATCTACCTCAACAACCTGGCTTCATGTTTTGGCTAATGGTCTACCCAGCGAAATTAGAAGAAAACGGTTCACGAAACACTTACGGGATAAATACCAGAAGTATCTCAGTAAGTTTTGTTTTACTAAAGAATTACAAAATTTACTGCCAAATAGACTTTTCAGTCTATTACGTCACGTAAACCATTCTGGAGTGACGAATGCTTAAACCAACCTTTTTCCGTTGCAGATCACTGGAAGTCTACTTGGGATGAGCCAACAGAAATCTAGTTAAAAACCCTAATATTGAAGTCCCTGGATTAACTTGCGAAGAGCAATGTGGTATAAATTAAATCGCCTAAGAACAGCACATGGAAAATGCAACGGTATACTGTACCGATGGAACGCCCAATGACCCACGACCTGATCTGATCTGACCTGACCTGACCTGACCTGACCCATCTTGCGAATGCGGATAAAATCGACAAACAATTCAACATATTGTAGAAGAATGTTCTCAAACTAAATTCCTATAAGGATTCGATGACATTCACCAAATTTCCTCAGTTCCTCTTACTTGGTCGAAAGGCTTACAAACTTTATACTTTTATTTGTACTGTTCTTCATACGAATATATATTTCCAATTAGAATAATTGATTGTTAATTAACAGTTTAATTTTAAGATATTTGTCATTTTCTTTAGTTGTTTCAAAAAAAAAACAGATTTTTCGGAATGGAAGTCGACTTGATTTATTATTTCCGAACTTGAAATGTCATCCACGCGTCCATATGAGTTGTTTTATTAGCGCACGAGCATTAGCGAGGGGCATTTTTGTTCTTGCCCATGTCGTTCGCTGACTCGTGGTCCTCTAGGACATCATATCGATAACTCGAGAACGCTTTGACCCATCGAGTTCAAATTTTGTATACGGATTCTTTGTCAAATTCATAGATCTAAATTCGTTAATGGGCCANNAAATTTGGTCAGTTTGTGACAAACATCGAATGGAGGCAAACAAAAGAAGAAAAATCAAGATCGGTTACTTAGCACGTGAGTTATTAGCTTTCAAAATTCTAAGAAAAAATCGAATCGGTTCAAGATATCGAAATGCCACTCATATGCATTCACACATATGCATTCCTTATTTTGTGCGTGGGTAATTGGCCATCGAAAATCTCGACTGAACAAATTCAATTTGTTCACAAATGGTTTGAAATATCGCGTCAACTTAGTAGTAATTTGGTACACAGATCGTGGATTTGCCAAGCCATTTTAGGCCTTGTCACGATGTGGACTGGGTATAGTTACTTTGACACACGTGTACCGCTGTAATTTATGACGAAGGTACTTTAGCTTATCACCTGAATACGTTCAAAATATGTTTAAAAGATAGCTTTTCCGTCTTCTATTTAATAAACAACTTTAATTGCGAGAAGCATGAAACTTGCTTTTAATTCTTTTCATTTCCACTTTTTATATTTACTTTGCGATAACGGGTGCGCTTTTAACTTTTTTACACGGACATGTCCATTATCATCAGTTTATTTGCCCTTAATTTGATTTAAAAAATGAAGATATTTAATTTAACTGCCTCGTCGCCAGTGTGAAATTTTGGAGGTGGTCGATAGGAATTCAAATTATGCCTTTCAATTCGTTGCTGAGTTCTTTATTAATGTTCGATTAACGATGATAACAAGTAAAACATGAAATAAAAAGTTATCTGTTCCTTAAAAATCTGTTAGCTGCTCTACGGTGAAATTATTATTTTTTATTATTTACTTTAGTCATATAAACGATTTTTTAAAATCCACATCTCGTCAAGACTTGGAAAAAATTCTGCCTACAAATTTTTTTCCGCTGACAAAATGGTGTCATACTTTTTTATCATTAATTAGAAATATTAGGAGGCAACTGATAACTACACCTCGTTTCAACACTGTAAAATCGGTTGCAAGCTGTATAATTTCTAGAAGCAGACTTGACGTGCAATCAAAAATAAAATACTTCTGCTCGATGCTAATTTGTTTTTGGAACGCATGTCGGAGCTAATCTGTCAACAAATCTATCGTTTTTCGCTCTGTTGCTTGAAACACTTTCATCTGTTGAAAATTCTTGCATTCAAACAAAATCAGTTCTTTTGAAAACTAAACAAATTTTATTAAATTAGTTTTTTAAAGTTAATTTAGGAAGTTTCAACTTAAGCTCATTTTATAAATTGTTAACAGGTGAAAAATAGGACAGACTGGCAAAAAACATTGTCGCATCAAGTGGGAACTGAGATATTTTATTTTTGATGGCGCGTTATAATTGAAAAGCGAAAAACTGTACACACAGTTCGGAATGAAACTTCCATAAGCCTTAACTGTGAATGCATAACATTTTAAATTGGATTGTAAATGAAAATGGTAGATACTTTGCCCCCTGTAACTGAATATTTCCAAAAGAAGTTTTTTCGTTGTAGGCGCAGTTGAAACAGAAAATTTCCAATACACAATACGGTAATCGTTAGTATGCAACACATAGTACTATGCAGTACAGTATAATTGAGAATAAAAACATTTTAAAATTCTATAAAGCATTGAATAATGAAAATTATTTATGAAAAAATAATAGGGGTTATGAAATTTTATATCATTTGAAAATAAGATCAGGAACTAAAATTTTCAAGTTATCTCCCTTAATTAGTTAGTGGTCATTTCTGGCGAACTTAAAAATGCAAAAAAATTGTTAGTTGATGTCAAAAGATGGGCTTTTGTGGTAGATACATTTGCTTCAAAAAACAAAAAAATATAAAAAGTGGGAGGGGAAGCGTGAACCATGGTGTACAATAATGTCAATAACATTAAAATGAAAATATCATTGATAACATTTTTTAACGTCCCGCTTATTCATATTTATTTAACTGTTGTGCAACCAGTGAAATGCTCCAAAAGTCAGGAATCTAATTTTTAATTAAAGTGTGGAACAGTTGCATAGAAGTGTAATATTACAATTTTATTATGTTTACAATGTTACTGTTTATCTCCTCTTGATATAACTTTCGATGTTATGTGTTGGTAATCTTTTAACACTATGAATTTGATGCCACTACTGAAAGATCAAACTGAA
Source organism: Asbolus verrucosus (assembly GCA_004193795.1). Lineage (NCBI taxonomy): Eukaryota > Metazoa > Arthropoda > Insecta > Coleoptera > Tenebrionidae > Asbolus > Asbolus verrucosus. The sequence continues at coordinate 10,284 of QDEB01027355.1, read as the reverse complement.
CACTTAATTTCCATAAATTTTAGCCTTATTATTATACTTACTAAAATTGCCCCCATATCGATCTATTTGCTAATCCGTTTTGAAAATAAACGAAGAAAATTTCACAATTCATTATCTACTTTCGTAAAACAGATGCCATTTTGGATGTACTGTCAAAAGATCATTTACCTTCCTTTCGTTATAGAAAATCTTCAACCATTAAAGTTGGTTTATTTTTCAAAATCGTAACAGTCATAATGGAACTAAAATCGCAATTTTTATTAGGTTTTGAGGTTTCGTCGCTTGGTTTACTACAATTACGTAAATAGCTGCTGTTCATATTCGTAAATAAAAAGTTATTTTTTTATTTTTTAACATGAACTCCATAAAATTCGCTTTTCAAATGTGCATGTGTCGCACTTTTTATGATTTATGCGATTTTACGTCAATAAAGTGAATTTTTCTCGCCAAATGTTCACTTTTATGACCGTGATAATACATTTTATAGCTTGTAAACATTTCAAATTTAATAGCATGTATCAATGGAGGCGCTAATTATTGTTTATGCAATTAAAAGCAATAACTTGTATCTGGTGCTATAGAAATAAAGTCGACAGAACTTTCATTTTCTGCGGAGAAATAAATAAGAGAAAAAAGATAAGTTATTTAACTCTGGATTTTATTATGTAGCACAGACTGTGATAATTGTCTGTGTTATTATGTACATTTTAAAACGATTTTATACAAGGCTGTTACTAATAATTTAAAAATCAATAATAAATAATATACATATAACACAATAATAATTTACAATAAATAATATTGTCAATCAAGTTCACCTTAAATAAAATAATAGTCCAAGAACGTTACGCTACCGTTATATCACAAAAATTGGCAACACTGTCTAATGAAATACCGTAAATATCGACATAAAACTTCTCTAGCCACGTCCACAATTAACATCAGTTACATAAAAAGAAAAAATGAAAACTAATACTGCACTTTTTCAAAAGTGGGCGGGCACGTAACTTTTATATCAATAATATCAACTTAAAAAACATTTCTAATCTGATTATACACCACACGTCTGATGGAAAGAGAACCTAATCGACTACCTATTGTCATCCATGACAACCTGTTTGAAAACCTGTACTCCCGTCGACATTTGGGATTTGACTTCATGATTTCCTAGAGCGGCAGTACCATCTTTGGCAATAAACAGCTGAAGACCTGAAGCTGCAACAGTAAATATTTTTATTTTCTTTTTTTTTATATATGTGTTCAATAACTCACTTTCAGCGGAATCGTCGGCTTGTTCTAGATTTGTGTCTTTCAGAATTTCCGCTATTAAACGATTAGCATTTACTCGAGTATTTTCCACCCTGCCTGACACTACTCCGGTGTCAGAATCTTGAATTTGAGTCTTTTTACGTCTTTCGTAAGCCGCTTTGGCCCTGTCCAACGAGCCCGTTTCTGACAGCACTAAACTGCTTGAGCTGGGATTTCTACAAGAGAATATTTTTAAATTATGCGTCTGAATCGAGACGGGTTAGACACGAATACAGATTTGCTGACGTCACTACGTCAAATACATGCCGGGGGAAGCTTAATGTATACAATCGTTACCCCATATCTGAACTTACCGCTTTTAAATTGTTTAATTTTAGTCAAATTAGTTTCGGTTATTTTAGGGTTAGTCAGATTTGGGTTCTCTTAAAACAATAATTGTGAGATCATGCTTAATAATACAATTCTATCAAAAAATCTCGCAAAATTTTACCACTATATTGCATCTGAAGGAAAATCAGTTTTCAGGGAGCGCAGCGACGAGATTAAGCCAGAAAATAAATAAGATGTGTTAACTGTTTATTGATTGATATGGTGGCTTTTAGGATTTGAATCTAGGCATTTTTCACTTCCTGTTTTAATTTTTGTTCAGTTGTGCAGGCCTGCCATACCTCAAAATGTAACTTACCCTATGTTACGACGGAAGATGCACTACAAGCGACAGCGAAATGTGAAAAAATATGATTTAATACGAAAAATAAGATATGGTGAAATGTGAAATTGTTCTTTTATAGAAACATTTTAAAACAGCCGCACCTTTTTTAAAAATTATTAGTAGAAACACAATTTTCTATTTATAATACAGTATTTTTTTTTTAAATTCATCGACGTGAATTGGTAAAAAAAGGAATGGCGAAACAAATTATTATTTTATGTGCGTTGTTGCAATTTTTTAAGTTTTGCGTTAACTGTAAGACATATTTCGGTACAGTCTTGTAAGCCCATTACTTAATTTAAATTAATCAGATTCTTAGAAACTGACTCTTGCTTGTCATGACTTGCTCATATAATATAATTTTTGTCTATCATAATTCATGAAATTCATGGAATTGTTGTCACATTCAAAAATTTCATACGAAATGACAGCAAACATAAGAACGAATTCGAGAGAATAGAAACATCGCAATTTCTCAAAAGATACCAATGATCAGGTTACTAACTTTTTACTTAATTCCAAACAGTCTTCCAACTTGGAATAGTAAAAATAAAATGATTATTTTAAACTAACTTTGCATGTTTAATAATGAAGAAAAATGTTATTACGTACTGATTACCGTTAATTATTATATCGACCTTGTACGCTTTGAAGGTTAATGCAAATTTGAAGTTAATACCTTTGATAAAACCGTATAATTACGTAATACAAAATATACATTAGCAGTTCTCTTATTTATATCTATGAGTTTTACAATAAACAAGTTTTAACGAAGAAATTTCAATTTTACAACAAAAACTTCCTGCAAAATTACTAATTTAAAGCATTTTTTTTTAAATAGTCGAAATTAAGACTCACAAAAAATTTGGTAAACGACTTTGAAAGAATTCTTGTCGATGAAAAAATTACAGATTTGTAAGAATCACACAACTGTTACATTTTTACAATAATTGCTTTACATCTTTTTACGCTGAAACTGTGAATTTATTTGAAGGAATTCATTTTTCTAAATTCACAATAGATTTATATTGTGTAAATTCGTGGAAATTTTATTTTTCTCAAAAATGAAATCAGATTTTCATATCGCTGGACTTTCAAGAAATACTTAACTAAAAATGACAGTAGTAAATATTAACATTTATTGAAGTATATTCCGATTACTTTGAATATACGAAACCAACAGGTTTTTCAGATCTCTTATGTTAAAGTTACTATTGCCTGTTTTTACCAATTTTTTATAATGTTGGCATATCAGAAAATTTTTGTAGTTTTGAAGTAATAGAAATAATTGTCAATTTACAATCAATGCTTGCAAAATGAATTGACCATTAAAAAAATTGTTTAAAACTAAATACAAAACAAGAATTTTCTTACTAAAACTTGACTGAACCTTCGTCATAGTCTAACTAGTAACGGCAAATTAAGAAACTAACCTCAAATTTAAATGCAAGTAACTTTAAAATTAAAACGGCAAAATGTGACTAACGTTACACAAGAAAATGTAGGATCACAAAAAGTAATTTTATAAAAACTTTCGGTATTTTATATAGACATTAAATACTATTCACAGATGTTAAATCTAGCAAGCCATAGTTACCTTAATAAAAGGATATTTTTCCTCTTAAGAGCGTTCAAGTGTGCTTATGTTTTTGTGATCAAAATTACAATTCGACTCACTGTCATGCAAGTTTACATTATTTGTGACACCCGTGTCCTTCGAAGTACCGCTGGGAGTGAAATTAAAAGGACAGTTCTCAAATTTTTCTTGTGAAAAATAGGTGAAATATGTCAAAAAAGTAATTTTTACAATACAAACTGACAATCGTCTTTTTCATGTCACTGTGCGTCCCAAACGCACTTTTATGGTTTATTCAGTCAAAACATTGTTTCAACAAAATACAAACAATAACCACAAATATTTCGATTTGAGTTTGTAATTGGCTTTTACATTTAAAACAGGCGTCGTCAAATTTTAGTTGTACTAAACTACATAAACTTGAGAAAACGGCGACGGTGTTTTAATATCCTAGCACCTAGTCCTAACTGTCAACAGTGTTTTTTTTTGTTATACGTTTATGGATACCTCCATAAAAGTAGAACAATATAATGTCTACATCAGATATAAAATTCTACAAGTTCTTGTAAATTTTCGAAAAATTCTGTCAATAATTTTAATCAACATTAATCTAATGTGATAAGAATAAATTTTGATATTACAATTTCTGTTTCTTTTGAAAATCGTTTTATTTTATATTTCATGTTTATTGCACTTAAATTTTCCATGGAACCAATACATATACTTTGTTATTTTTATATTGACGAGGCTATAATGTCTTTAATGCACCAGATGGTGTGATAAATAAAATATTGAATATTTTTTTAGAGAATTGCCCCATAGCTTCCTCTACAACTATAGGTCAATTTTCAATAATAAAAAATTTCTAGCATGTTAAAAAATTTAAGTAGTTTTTGAGAAAAAACAATTTCCTTGAATTAAAAAAAGAATTACTGCAAATCTAGAAAAATAAAAATAATCAGAAAAATTTAAAACCTAACAATTATTGCAATCTGTTGCAATTTTCTCATCGAAGGCAATCCTTTCAAGGTTGCATGCACATATAAAACCAAATTTCTGGTCCCTTTTTGCGAGTCTGGATCCCGACTGGAGTGATCTGAGGCCCAAAGGTTAATCCCCTTTTCGATCAAATGCAATAAAAATAAAAACGGATTGAGTTATGGCAAGATGCATGTTATTATTAAGCAGTCTGAAAATCAACATGGTGCAAAGTAAAACACAAAGAGGAACTGGTGCATTTTATTACGCTATAAATTTAGAAATGTGTGTAATAAACTAAAATTGATCTCATGTTAATTACTCTAAAGTTTATAATAAAGCTACAAAGTAAAAGAACAGAACGAAAAATTTCCACAGCGACAAAAAAAATGCGCAACAATAAACAGGCAAAATACGAAACGATCAGAATCAGACTAACGTTGTGACGCTGGGGCGCCGGATTGTGAGGTTTTGTGAGCAATCAGACGGCACAGTGGTAGGCGTTTCGTCAGGACTGATGGCCAACGGAGCAAGCTTACCTCCAGAGGCACCCTCGAGCAATTTTCGATGCGGCATGCCCCTGTAAATCAACACCCAACACCCGTTTTGCAGATTGAACGCCAGATTTTCGCTTGATAACTTATTATCTGAACAGAAACGGTTAGTGCTTAATGCTTCTCCTAACACTACCGGGTCAAAGGTTGGCCTTTTAGAAGTGTTTAATGGTGGGACGTGACATATTGAAAAGATCAAAACGCCGGACGAATTAACAGAATCAATCCTTTTAAGGTGGAGGGGTCTAATAAGGTCAATTTTCAACACGAAACTTTTGCGGGGGAGTTCGTTAATCATTATTCCAGAAGCTAAATCGGAACGCTTTTTGCAAAGAAGCAACCAACCCGTGTTCGATTCATTCAAAAATTATTCCAATTTCATAAAACCAACCTATATTTTTTAATATTGTTATGCGGAATTTTTTTCTAAAGACGAACACTCACGAGTAAGAACAAGAACAGCAGATAATAAAAAAGGCCCGATTTACAATTAAGAAAATATTCCAAATTATTTTACTTGCATTTACTTAAATCCCTCAAAAATGGTTTCTTTTTGTTTAGAAATAACAAAAGTTAAGCTAAAATCATTCCTTCATGACGCAAATTTTAACCCTTGTTATACTGAGCGACAAAAAATTACAACACCCAGAATAATTGTGTTGAAAGTTAGGTAAAATAAAATAATTGCAATCGAAAATATCAGTCCATAAGACTCATGGCAATTTTTTCTACGTAAAATGAGTTATTTCCGGTCTCTTTCAAACCAACTTTCAAAATCTCTTAAATGGAAATTACAGATGAACATCTCAAAAATCTCAACACTTCCAACACATAATTGAAGAAATTTCGGTAGTTCGTAATTTTCACACAGAAAAAACTGTCATGAGTGCCACATGGTGAAAAAAAAACTAGTTAATGACAAAAATCTGTTGATTTTAGGATTCGACATGAGTCGTTTACGAATTTTATTAGGTATTATTATTAACTTTGCATCTTTTGAGAAAGATGTTGACGCGCTTTTTAAGTTTATAAACATTTAATTGAAACGAAAACAGAACTAGAACACAACAACAGAACAAAAACAAATCGAAGAATTGTTTTTGTTTTGAAATAAATATTGAGTGCATTTATACATATCTGAAATAGCGCTTCGAAAATTGAAAAAAAAAACAGAAATACTCTTTTTTTTCCCCTAGATGCACTATTTTCTAACGTTATCATTAAATTTCTGATTTAGTATTTTCCATTACGTACTTCGCACATGCGACTAAAAATAAAATACCTCTAGTTACCACTTGATGCGACAATGTTTTTTGGCAATATGTCGCAGACAGTTTCATCTGTCAACAATTTCTGGTTGGGTGGTGAGGCTCGGTTCGGTTCGGTTAAACTGACTCAGAATGTTATTGCGAGCATGTCTCTTTCATTGAATAAAATGAACACTACCTGTTTTGCGGAACAATTTTACACAATGATTTAAAGTTGAACGAAACTGATTTGCTGGAAATTTGTTTCGAAATTGTTCAAACCAATTTGAAATACTTCAGGTTTACACATCCATTAATTTTGTGTTCATTTCCAAAGTGAGATTCGATTATGAACATTTTCTGCTTTAAAAAAAGGCATAATTTAACATTAAAAAAAAAAAAGATTAAAACTTGTTTAATCCCCAAAAGAGGCATTTTTCTGACCGAATTTTTGACAGGTAAACAAAGAAGCAAAGAACGATAGACTTGATACGGCAAACAGATTAGGATAAAATTTAGACACCAATAGCTCTGACAAAAACATTTTAGCATCAAGTAGTAACCTGACAACAGGTCGTTTGATCGCACGTTATATCAATTGAAAGTACGTATTCATTGATCTGAAAATAAATTATTAATGAATGAGAACATAGTCACATTTAAAATTTTATATTTTGATATCGATTGCAAATGGGCATTTTTCCGTCTGCTATTGGATACATTGAACAAGCCCGCAAATATTGGGTGTCGTAATTTTTTTGTCACTGACGCACAAAATTTCTACAAAAATTTAAGTGACGGATGAAATGGTGGACGGACATTCACGGATTTAGTGGTACTCCTAATTTTTTTCATTTTGAAAATGCCAGTTTATCGCAAGATTTTGTTTAAAACATTGTATTCATAATTTCACTTTAATAAATTTAGCAATAATTAAAAAAAAAAAAACTACGTTGGGCAATCAGAAGGACTAAGTCGTTTAAATACATTTTTCAAAGGAGCAATTTTAACTCATTCACACATTCAAACATCATGTAAATATAATATAAAAAATAATAAATCATATTCTTTTAACAAATTAGAGATCTGATTACATTCAGGACTTCATTTAACGATACTCTAACTTACTGTCTTCCAAATAAAATAGTGAATAATGGCTAAAATTGTAAACTAAACAATGCAGTTTATAACGGAAGTTCTATCACTTGTTTCGGGAATTTCATTGTTGAAGAGGTACCTGTGCTGGAAGGAAAGTACTTAATAATGAAATACCCACAGCAAGACCTATGTTACAATCTGCATTGTTGTTTAATTTACAACTTTAGTCATAAATCACTATTACATTTGAAAGAGAGTATATCCTTTTGACTGGCGACTAAAGAATTATCATTTTGACTTCAAAGTACAAAGTTAGGCATAAAAATGTTGTTAATAACTATTTTTCAAACTAAGCTAGATAATTGCTTTTGAGCATTTGCTAAATAGCGAATATTATTGATCAGTAACCGACNNACGTAACTTTAAAAAGAGCTTGAGTTTTATTTACATTTTTTCGTTGTGAGTTGGTTACATTCTACAAAAAGCTATCCAGTTATACCTACGATATACGTAGTCCAATGCCAGGTCTGAAAACGCCCAAAAAAAGGAGAAAAAACAACAAAAAAAAGCTACAAAGATGGAGATTAATGAAGCTAATTTAAACGTTAAGAAAATCGATTAGTGTTTAAAAAACGAAAAATTAAGACGGAAAACAAAACCGGAGAGAAAAAAGTGCCGACACCGCGTGGACTCTTACCTTCTCGTCGGTTGGATACCCAACTGGTGACCCTCGTTTGTCGCCGTCCCTGATCGGAGCGAGTTGAGAGATGTGGTACGTGATTCTGGCAAACTATGCATATCGGGTTTTGGGACGGGAGAATTAGGAACTTTGGGCTGACCACCGTTCGGTGTCGAGTGGGACCCGATCAAGTTCTTGCGTTTTAGGATCGGCGTCAAAAACGCGGACAATTCCGATTTGAAAAAACCCCCGGGAAAACGCCGTTCGCTCTTCTGTATCGGACTGACGCGTGGTATCTCGAACTCGCTCTTTGACCGCAACACTCCGTCATTAACCGATTTGGTTTTAACCGGATTGTCCAAACTTAACCGGTTGTTGTCCAGCAACAACAAGGACTCGTTCGATGGGACGTTCAGTTCCACGAGACTCGTCGAAGATGACTTTTGCAATTCGTTGAATTTTTGAGAGAACAAATCGGTCTTTATGTCCAAAGAATCATCGGGAGTTTTGTATTCTTCCGTGCTCGAACCGCTAACGTTGCTCATTTGTTTTTGGTAACCGTTGGGTGTGAAATATAGGGAAGTTTCGTTATCGTCTTGTAAAAAACCGTTTTCGGGAGATTTCGCTTGAGTATGTTGGAAGTGTCGTAAAGGAACTTCCAGAGGAGTACTAAATACATCCTCGTGGATGATGGTGGTGGGGATACGAATTCTGTTGGGATAGGTGTTAACACGAACAAAATTAGAGGTGGAAGGGCAGGAATTACCATTTTGTTTCCTTATATGTCTGTGTGATAGGGCCCTATATAAACAAAAATTAAGTATGGCATGCAGAAGACCCCCTCCAAATACTAACATGGTCAAGACAGGCTCTGAGAAGCACATTACTTTATGTATATACAGCTGAGATGTTATGAAAAAATATTTTTATATAGTATTATTATTCGGTGAAAATGTTACCATCAACTTGTAAGAAAATCTTCAGTTTAAAAAATTTCAATTTTTTCAGAAATAACGTCATCAGAATTATTTTAAGTTTTTGCCAAAATTCAAGATATTCTTCGCCAGTTAACGTTCCTTCAAAGAAAAATGGATTCAAATTTGATTCTTCATCATTTCTGGCCTTATACTGACATTTAGAGTCACTGAGAATTGGGAATGACATTATATCATCTGGTGTGGATTTTCTGGTACTCAGTATCACCCTTGCAGTAAAATTACTTTATAAAGACGCCTTTGAACTTTTTTAAATGTTTTAAATTTCATTTTCTAAAGCAGATATTTCGAAAGGATCGATAAGAACCTGCCTATAGTGTCAATAAATATTTAACTGAACGTCTTCTGACATTCTACACCAACAACTTCTCAGAGGATCCCAGAGGCCTCCTACCCTTAACTGTGATGTAGGTATTTCTGATTAAACATTTCGCAAACGTCAGTTTGTGTTTATACCCTGTCCTCATCATCAAATCTTGATGCTTCCTTTTTCACTTAAACGGCTCATTATCGATTGTAGTTAGGTCAACTCAGTAACAGTTAATGTAATTTGAAACAATAAGCATAGATGATATATGAAGTTCACGTAGTTTGCTCAGTTGTTTGGTTAACAATTTCGTAACTTAGTTACGACTACCATCGAAGAGGGCAATAGAACAGTGTCCAAGAAATATCATAATGTGTGTAATAATAAACAAATTAGGGTAACATTTGAAGCTTTAAATTATTTCTGAAAATTGTGTGTTTAAGTGCAATATGGATTTTAAAACAAGCTGCAGCATTTTGTTAGTTATTTTTAGTTATTTTCGAAACTTTGTGAACAACAAAAACGAAATTTTGATATTTTATTTTTCTAGTGTAGATACGGATTTTGACAAATTATAATAAAATTTTATTTCGAAGTGATAGTAGGTGGAGGTTTTTTTTGGGTCCACTTTTTTCTTAAAATCGATTATGTAAAATGAATCTACGTACGTTCAAAACAACGCAAAAAAAAACTATAAGATGCATCATTTCCAAATTATTTAGATTTAAAGACATAAAAAAATCATTCCAGATCGAATTATTAACCAAAAAAGTGAGTTTCATAAAATAATTCCAAAACGGTATAAATTATTAAGATTATATAGAAGCACTTATACCCCACATTTTTCTCCTCAATTTAAGTGCAAAAAT